>CANUEP010094248.1:0-136115 GCA_947857235.1 Jatropha podagrica
ATATTTGTATATATTATAATTGTTGTGTAGAGATATATATATATATATATATATATATATATATATATATATATATATATATATATATATATATAGGTGCATAAGTAAAACTATAATAAAGTTTTATATAAATTAGAAAGATAAAGTTTACAATAATTAAAAATATAGATTTTTAACTCATACATGACATCCACTTATTTTATAGCATTCCCTTTGGATGTCCATTCATCAAAGAATCTCATTAAAACCTTACTAAGAAAAAAATCCTATGGAAAAAAAAATCTTAATGAAGGAAAAAAATTAATGTATTTTTTTAAATGCGTATTGAAATCTATCTATTAAAAATTTTCACTGGGAAAACCAGCGGGGAAAAAATTCTTTATCAAAGAAAAATAGTATTATGTGTATTTACTCCTCATGAAGATAAATCTTGAAATATTTGAGTTTATGCATTTTAATTTTGTGTATTAATCCTTCAAAACTTATAGTAAAAAATTTGTAAAAACTTATAATAAAAAGTATTTTGATGAACAAATTAATAATATCGTTACTTGAGTGGTTGAACTTCAACATCACTATTCTTTTTAGAGATCATGAATCAAGAAAAATTTTGGTGAAATATATTTTTCTTGTCTCTTTTAACATATTCTTCTTTCAAGAGAAATGTGCATATAAAGTATTGTCTTTTTATAATATTGTGAAAATTCCTTCTAAATAGATAGACCGCATGCAATTTGAACACGTTGAAATATTTATCCCAATTAAATACATTGTTGTCTTCTTTCTTAAGTTGCTAATATTTTCATAGCTAAAAGTAGTAATAGCAATACTTTGTTTCTTGAATATTATAAAATAATTGTATCTGCACATGTAAATGAATGACTTGTTTGTGATATAACATATTGTAGATTAAATAAATAAATAAATTTTTACGGCTAATCAAATTTGATTTTGACACATTAGTTATAATATAACTCATATATATTATGCCAAAGAGATATCAAAATATCAATATATATATATATATATGTTTATTTAATTTCATTCAATTTCTTCATATATAACAATATATATAGAGAGAGAGGAGGAATCAATGAAATGACATTAGTTCAAAACCTCAATTTCCGAATTGAGAGAGATATTAAAAGAGATAAATAATTCTCACTATTTATTAAAATAAATGAATCAATTCTCAAAATTTGTACCATATAAACAATATATTATAATATATAATAATAAAATAATAATTAAAAAATTATAATATTTTACAGTTTTACGATGATGATGATGAGCTTTTTACCATAAGAATTTCTTTTCAAATCATTTCAAAGAATAAACAGATATTTAATTATAAAATATTTTAGTATAACACTACGGTGATTTTGCATAAATTCTTAGTTTCCATCATTGATTTGTCTCAAAGACTATAGGATATGTATGTAGTGTAACATTTGCATTCATAATATATAATTCTTACACATAATATAAAAGACCATAAATTCAAATTTGGCAATACTTAACATAACAATATAAATAAATTTATCAATTATCAAATACCAAAATCCAATGCAGAATTATTCTGACTCCTAAATCATTATTTATCTATTTCTTTTAATTTAAAAAGGTAGAAATCCAAAGTATTCTTTACTTAATTTTATATAGAAGAAAGGAAAATAAATTGCTATTCTAATGATTACGGTTTTCAGTTTCCATAAATATGATGTCCTAAAATAATTTTAGTCATAGTCAATTAAAAAATTATATTTTATTAATTGATAGGATATACTTATAAAATTTATTTTCCATAATATGATTGTCTTCTCATTTGTGTGATGAGTGAAAACTCTTGGGTTTAAATCATATTGATCATAAGTATTTTTAATAATTTTATAAGTGGAGGGTTATTTCTTGCTGTGTAGCCTACAATATTGTTTCGGTCTATTAGGCCTCTTAATGAATGAAAAATTTATTTTTTAAATAAATATGTATAAATAATAAGCATTTTAAATTTTTAAATTTTATCTTTACTAAATTTAATTTTTAATAAATATATATATGATAATAAGACATTTGAAAATTATATTTATTAAATATTTATTTTATTTATTACTTTTTTTTTCAATTGTATGATTTAATTGGATATATTTTTTTAAAAAGTAAATTTTTAACTAGAATATATAATATTTTATTTAGGATAGATAAAAAAGGTATATTATTTTTATTAATATCTTTTCTTTATATTTTTTAAAATGTAAATTTCAAAATAAAATTTAAATAAGTAAACCTGAAATGGTAAATAATTGAAATATTTAATTAAAAAATAATATTTTATTGATATCTTTATTTCTATATATATTGGAATATTTTTTTGTTAGGTGAATTTTGAAATAGTTTTTTCTTCGTAATAACTTTTAATTTTCTTTTTCATTACTGGATAATTTATAACTACTGTTATTTTCATTTAGTAAAAAATTTATATCTCTCATGCAATAAATAAATGACCTATAGATGACTAAATATTTTTTTATTTTCTTGATATTTTTTCTCTTCTATCTTAAATCTGTTTGATTTAAAAAAAAAAAACAATGTTTAGGAATCTTTAAAAAAATTAGAACTATATATCTATGTTCGGATCACTTTTTGGATTTAAAAAATTTATGTGTATATATATATATTTCGTCCATACAAATATAATCAAAAGTTAAATTATGAATATTGCTAAAATATAATTAAAAGTTAAATTAAGCCCATTATTCTAAAAAATAGGAAAAAAAAAAAACAGCCCATTCTATAATGTCAGTAACCGATCGTCGAGGCTCAATTCCCTCTCCAGCGGCCCAATCCAAATATCTTCACAAAGCCTCAAAACCCCTAAGCATTTCACTGTTCTATTAGTTACATTTATTTTTATAAATATATGATTATAAATAATAAAATACATAATAAAAATTAGGTTATAACTCATCTTTATAACTATAGCCATATTTTCACTAATAAATTAATTTTTATACTAAATTTTTAATTAAAACATTTATCTATAACTTTGAATATAATTTATTTAATTTTTTTTATGAAGAACAATCATACTAAAGTTGCATCATATAAATATTATAATTTTATAATATAATTAAAAATTCAGACACATACATATTATTTTGAAAAGTAAAGTTTGCACATCTTTGAAATTTCTATTTTTGAAAATCAACATTTATTTGAATATAAAGGAAAATTGATTATTCAATATTAATATACAAAAAGAAAAATGAAAAATTTAAAACAAATTTATGTATCCTACTAATTCTACTTAATAATTAGATAAACAAAAAAAGAAATTATACACTTAAATCATATGTCTTAAAAGTATATAAAATAGAATTGAAAAAAAAAAAAAAAAAGGAGCAAGAGATCTAAAATAATATCACTTGTCCATATAATATATAGGTCTAGCCCATTTAAAGGCTCAAACTAATTGAATTAGACTCATTCGAATGGCATTTTTACGAGAACGATACTAGTGGATGGGCTTTTGATGAACATATATGGGCCCATGGTCTGGCCCTTCCAAAGATTTTTTTTTTCTATTTTAATTATATATAGATATCAAACAATTTTTTTTTTCTGAGTAGAAAAAGATAGATATATTTATAGAGGAAAAGGAAAAGTTATATTAATTTTCTCAAAATAAGAGAAAAGATTTACAAATATTTCAATTATAATAAAATTTCTACAACAATTGAAATATAAACCGATTAAAATTAAAACAAAATGAATGTTAATAATTTTTTTATTTTAAATTATATAAAAGTTATATTCTTATAACTCGATGCATAAATTTAACCCTTCCACTTTTAGTGTAACATTTTACTGGAAAATTAAAATTTAATTTTTTAAAAAAAATGTGGACATTTATAAAAGAATCATGTGCAAATAACCTTTTGGAACCAAAATTTTGATAGCATTAATTGTTTTTTAATTCAATAGTTAACAGTCATTGCCCACGAACTACAGGAAAAAGAAATCCAAAAGTCTACTATATAAAATCACGTCATATTCATTTGATTTGAATCTATAATATCTTGATTCGCCCATAATTTGCTCACTCTGATTGTTGATCTCTTGGACTTGATCAATTTAAATGAATAAAATATACAATCACTAAATCGTGATTACAAAGAAGGGAGCAAAGAAAAAGAACATAATAGAATAAATACAAAATTTAGTGAAAAAATATGCTTCTTTTTAAAATGCAAAGAGTGTTAAATTCACATTTTATTGAGAAAGTTGTGCTCACATTTTTTATTTCAAAAATTCAGTTTATAGAGTTTAACATATTGAATGTACTAATTATAAATGGGATGAGTGGTCATGTGAAAATATTTGCCAAGAGACGGATGATAATTGAAAATACACAAATAATGAAGTAAACAGTAACAACAGTGAAACATCCTATTGCGAACATATTTGCCTTGTGATAGTAGATTCATATGCATTAAAGGATAAATGACATTTAGTAGTTCAATTTTCTTTTTAAAAAATGGATAATTTGTTTTTGTGAAACTTTGCTTCAAATCATATTATGGATAATAAAAATATGTGCTCAAATATTGCAAATATAAGTGTTTTTATGTCAAGTACTGCACATATATTATTATTACATGTATTTCTTATTCCTAACTATATATAATTTATTAATGCATGCAATTTTTGTTAAAAATATAGAGAGAAAGATAATACAGCTATCAATTAGTTAGTCAACCATATTTAATAAAATATTTTAACTATGTCTTCCACTTTCTTATTTTTAAAAAAAGTTAGATACTTTAAACAAAGTAAATCAAAGATAATTTAGACTTTGCACTTCCGCTATAGTCTAAATTAAGTAACTTTATCTATATAAATGGAACGCCGAAAATGAAAATTTTGTCAATATAAATGAATCGGATGGAGTAATAAAACAACAGTATGAATATGTATACACTTCAATTCAATTTATATAGTAATTTATCTAAAATTTATCATATCTGTATAGGTATAATTCTACAATATATCACTTAATAGATACATTTCAATATACATAGATATAATAATAAAATATTATACATATTTTTAAAATTAAAATTTCAATTATCTATAATACTGCACCCGTTATGTTCATTTTACTGAAAAATAAATTGTAAAATGTAAAAAATTTAAAAATTTGAGTTATGTATATTCTATTTGAAAATTTATTTTGAAAAATATACATCCAATCAAATTATAAAAAATAAAAATATTAAAAATATATATTTTTGTCTCTCCCAAATAAAATATTTTAATTTTATAATAAAAAGAGAATTAAATATTTACAAAATAAATTTTAAAAATAAAAATAAAAATATTTTCAATGTCTCATTATTTATTTTAAAATAATTTTAATAAATTATATCTAGATAATTAATAAAATATAATTTTTTAATTATCATATAATGTATTCTATTTTAAAAATAATTTTAATAAATTATATTTAATCAATTATCAATTGATAAAATATAATTTTTTAATTGTTATAAAATGAAAGTTATTTTAGATATTTAATTTCATCGAAGCATTATTCCCCGTTAATCACTTTTACGCATAGTATATATTTTTTTTTTCATTTTTAATTTTTTTCTCCTAATATTTGTTTGCTGCCATTTCCTGCACAGAAACACAGGAAAAGCCCAACAAAAGCTACTCTGTTTTTCCATTCTTGATTCTCCGGCCTCGGAACTATAACAAACGAATGTATAGTTTATACATATACATGTGTATATATTTACTGTAGGCGCAAAGATATCCATCTTCTCTATATACTACTGATATTCGGTTATTTTGGCTCAAAATTGGACCCTCCAAATCTCGACCATGGCTGTGGATGTTCGAACCTTGCAAAATATGTAAGTCTATCGATTTATTTTTTGTCATTTTTTTATTCAGGGCATTAAATTTTTATTTTTGAGATTTGTTTGTTTCTTTTTGGGATTTTAAAGGATAGTACAGATTATCACCTTTAAATTTTGATTCTTCAGTGTGATCACTGAACTTCTGAATTCTCATATCGTCATGGGAATAAAAAGACTTGGTTTTCTTTGAATGTTGAAAAGATATTTTCTTTCTTCTTCGCTTATGGAAATGCTATTATACCCACTTTTGCTTTCTTTCCATATTGCAAGTAATAGAGTATCCGCGAGCAAGAATTTGGTGATCAAACGATAGATGTTAGGTAATAGAGTTAAGCACTGACGTTAGCTTGTGATTACAGACTTCCCCTACCCTGAAAAAGTTTTGCTTTGGCCTTCTCAGCTCCATCAAATTTAGTAATTTTCGGTTATCGGTTCAAGATAATAATAGTTTATTGTTCAATTCAGCGCCTGTTTTTTTTTTTTTTTTTTTTTTGTTATTGGTTTATCATTATCTTTATGAATTTTTGGTCTATCAGTTATTGGCCTATGGAATTCGGAATTGATAATACATTAGAATCATGAATGGAATGGGGGTATAAAATTTATTTGTGTGTGGACTGGAAAATATTTATGAAATGGTGTAATCTGAAATCCCCCACAAAAAAATACACGAAACTTTTGTTCAGAGAGATTTGTTTGAGCTCTCTCACCTTCATTTGAACCTAAAGACATATAAAATGGAATTATAATTTATAATTGAGGTTTATGGATCTGGAAAAGCTAACAAAAATGATATATTTCATCGTAAAAACCATTACCTAATGTCTTCTGAGCTGCTATAATGTTGGAGCCTTGAAATGATGAACTTTTGAATCACCACTGCAGTGGCTGTTGAAGAACGGTGGTAGTTTATAAGTTTTACTCGCTTCCAATCGGAAGCTTGCTTAAACCTTTTAAAATTTTTAAAATGGTTTAAGTTTTTCTTGAAGAGACTTCACTTCTCATACAAATTCAAAGATAACAAGATTTCTGCATCTAAGAGGCTGAAAACAAGAGCGGAAGGTTAAATTCAAATATTTCTGGGTGTCTCTTACAATTTGCTGTGTTCACAACAGTTGTAACTGCAACTTGAGGTCTTGCAACTGACTTTTTGTGATGCTTAATACCATATTTTATGCACATTGTCTTTATATTAATTTACAAGTTCAAGCTGGTTGTTCTTGGGTACCTTAGGGGGAAAATGAATGAAGACAAGAAAAACCAATTTTGCCACATGTTTTATGGACCTAAAATTGCATAGTTATTGCCAACTGTTTCTTACTTGCTCTTTAATGTTAGTGATTATTATAGCTATTCTGATATTTGATTTGCTAAAAATTTACTGTCTGTATAGTTTTGGTTTTCTTTAGGTATATTGATTCCTGTGGCAGGCATGGGGTCCTACCTAATACTGCAGTTTTATCTGGTTTGTTCAAGGTGATTGTTGATTTGTGTTACATTGTTGTTTGTCTATTCAATCAGGCATTAACAAATATTAATAAATATTTATCTTTCCTTCTGTTGGATATGATAATTTTTTCCTTTTTTTCTGATGGATGGAAATGAGAAGTTACATTTGATAAGTATTTTAATGTTCAGGCTGAGGTTAAGAAGTCTTGCAATGAACTATGTAGCCTAGAGATATTCTTGGACCAAATTAAAGATATTGATTTTCCTCCTCTTCTTGATTTATGTGTGTCAATTGAGACATCTGAGATTGAAGCTATTGACATACGTAATGGATCATCACGAGTGTTGAATGGAGAATATGCTTTATCTTTGATGCGTGCTTTCAATCAAAAGCTTCGAGTAGTGGATCTTCAGGATTCATTATATGGAAAAGACTTCTTGAGGTATATGCTTGTTTATACTATGAATATTCTCATAGCAGACTATGTCATTTGTGTTTATTGAATGTATCTATGCATCTTTGTTGCTTTCTTATAATCAATGATGTGTTTTTATCATGTGGGAAATGGAAATTCAAGCAATTAGTGAAGGCTCCGTTTTCTCCTGAAAACATTTTCTGGATTTTCTGATGTTTTAATCGTCTTGCAGTTATAAAGAACTAGGCAATTTGGAGCCTACTAGTACTATCAACATGATCAATCTATATATTATGCCCTTGAAAAATCAAATTTTACAGTTTCTTTTATCAATATGTGTAATTGTGAATGGTCTGAATTTCTGAAGCCTGGAAAGAACAAGAGAAAGCTTCAGCTGATGTTGAATTGTGGATAGTGGCAGTGAAGAGAGACATGATGACCCCAAAAATTTAATACTGATTTAAAGTTGACTGATTGACGAATAATGTATGTTGTCAGTTGATGATTTCGGAAATTTATTTTTGTTGCGTTAAAGTGTAGTGAGGCACTGAAAGAACATGGGATGTTCTTGTTTTTTACAATGTGATAACTTTTGCTTGAAAGATCCGAATAATAAGAATTCATTGAAATGATAAGTTCTTTTTGTCCCTTTCTTTTGCTTTAACATTAAAATACATTTCATGTAAATAAAGGCATTATTTTACACAGTGCTACAAATATATTGCTTTATTTAGCAAATTGATTATTGTGGACATTTAAGTTGAGGTGGACAAAGAAATAAAAAATTGAAAATTATCTCCATTTAATTACTGATTTTGATATCTTAGGATTCTCAATCATTGTTGATTGTTCATCCTTATTATTTTGGTATCTCCTCAATTTCCTTGCTATATTTGCGATGTTATCTTTTTTAATAATCATTGGACTAATCATTTTCTATTTGGTTATAGGCTGTGATCCCCTGTATAAAGTTCTCTTTCCTTTTAATATTTAAGATTAGACTGCCGATGAATCATAACAAAATATTAGATTATTTGGCAAATTCTCAACAGCCATTTTGAATGGTAACTTCCTATGATATGTGATCTGTTGACCTGTGTCTTTTTCTTTGCTTTGAATTCCTATCCAATGACATAATAATATTTTCTCTTGCTACTGTTTTTACTGATTGATCCATTCATATTCTTATTTTTCATTTCTTTCTTTACATTATATTTTATGTTAAGCTTTGTTGTGAATCATAATTTTGCAAGCATTGTCATACTTTGGGTTTCATCATCAGGGAGCTTTCACAAGGAGGGTTGACTTGTGAAGTTTTAAACTTGAGGTCTTCACGGTTTCAGAAGCTCAACATGGCAGGGGAGTTCATTCGCATACGCACCCTTAATCTTGATTTCAATACTTCACTTACTAGCTTCCGGGAGAATTGTTTTACTTGCATGCCCAATCTAATCTGCCTTTCAATGTGTGCAACAAGAGTTGCGAACCTGTGGACAACTGTTGCAGCACTTTCTAAACTCTCTTCGTTGGTAGAACTGAGGTTTCAGAAATGGTTGTGTTGTAATGAGACTGGATCCTCTTCAGCACCATCTGGTGGCAAGTTAGATGATCAATGTGAACTTGGTCAACAGAACAGTTCCAACAATGACCCACCATCCCTTAATATCAGCGAACATGCAGATATTAGCTCAGGTGCAGAAGAGGCTCTTATCAATATGTTCTCTTTTAATGATGTGGCTATACATCCGGAAGTACAAAGCATGATAGGAGATTCATCAGACGATAGTGAAGTGGATTTTTCAACTCATTGGCAAGAATTTGATTATATGGACTCATTGTCCAATTTATCTCCTGGGTGGGATAGTCAGGTCAATCAGCAGGATGAGGTAAACGAAATGGTCCATTCCCACACGCATGAGTCTAGGCTACTTTCAAATTTAAATGGGTGAATAGAAGGTTATCTTAGTTTTAAAGGAGGTGCAATTGGTTGTCTTTAATTATTTTTGGGTATTGGATAAGTAGCATTGTAAGTATACCAATTCGATAGCATAGGATGTGAAGAATCTTTTATAGGATTTCTATAAAATTTTGGTAAGTGAAAAATGATTTTCTTGGGTCATTATTATGTTCGCTCACTCCTCTTCCTGTTTAATTTTATTGGGCAATGGTGGACTGGTTTAATGCTTGCTTTGCTGCCCCCCTTTAAAAGCATGTCTGAACTTTTTTTTTTAATCATTTTTTATATTCTGTCCCACTAAAGTTTTATGTTTGCCCTCTATTCGTTGTTCTGTCACCCATCAATAATGGATTAAGTGAAAATTCACTAATTTCTTTGGACTAGGTTACACTTATCATTTGATTGTTTTAAAAATATTAAAATATCCATGAAATTTAGGCACTTAACCTTTTAGTCATTTTTAAGGTCCGTTACAGAAGTGAAAAAAAGCCAGCCAATTTCTGTTTTTCCCTTTTGTTTTGATTCTTTAAATATGCATGTAGTGTTGCTATATGATATGCATATTTTTTAGCATACATTGCTAGTTTCTTTGCTTGGTAGCTAGACTGCAAAATAATTAGGTGGAAGTGTCCCTAGTTGATAATACAAAACAAGCCCATGCAATAATATTTTGTATGTAAGTTCTTAGGAATAGCATTTTACTCTTGAGTAATGAATTCCTCAATTTAATGTCGAATTGATAACATAATATAGGTAATTCTCATGCAGGAAAAATAATTGCATGTTGAAATTGTCAAGATCATAGTAATACATGTTTGTATTTAGTATTCTTGTGCCTTTTCTTTGTCAATGGAAATGCTTTTCTTCTAGGTGCTTCCATATCGCCTCTATGTTGTTCATTTGTTTTTAGCTTACACTGACATATGCATTGTTTCTATTCCAAAAATTTTCTGGATCTGCCTCTGGTTTTTGGTATTTGTCTGGGTCTCATCTTAATGTGAAGAAAGAAGGATTCCATGTGTTTCCATATGTTTTTTTTTTTCTTCTGTTTTTCTGGTTTTATTCAAATTCCTTCACCTTAACTTGATAGTAAAATTTATATGTATTCCAGGTGTCTTTTGGCACTATGTGCAATCACAGTGAAGAGTCCTTGGGAGGTGCTTTCACAAGGCATATTGCAGATCTTGCTTTGAAGTATATTTCTTGTCATGCCTCACCAATATGCTATGAGAAATATTATAGAGAATACATGATAGCTTCATTGCCCCGTTTGAAAACTTTGGATAACTTGCCTATCAGAAAGATTGACAAGGAAAGGGCTGCTGTTACATTTTCGCAGCACTTTGAGTACTTACCATACAAACAGAAACATAAAGAAAGCATTGTAGATATCTTGTATAAGCGTGAAATAAAAGGAAGTCGCTCTCGTCTGAAGAATAAAGATCTTAAGCCTTCGTATCCTTGCAGAAGTTCACCATACTTCTACACCCGGTCCTTTTGTGCTGCCAAAGTTGGTTCTTCAGCCTGGCCTCTTCTGCATCCACTTTCTGTATCAGGATCTGATTTTGGGGCTGGAAGGAGGAGCTTTCGTCCTAGACAGTTTGAGTATAACCCATCTATCTCTAGTCTGTTGGTATTTGGAACTTTAGACGGTGAAGTAGTTGTGGTTAATCATGAGAATGAGAAAATAGTAAGTTATGTTCCCTCACATGGAGCAATGAACAGTGTTCTGGGGCTATGCTGGCTCAAGAAGCATCCATATAAGGTATGTGATTACGGCATGAAGCATGGTGATAAATATTTAAATTGCAGTTAAGTGTATGTGCAATGAATGTGAGCACTTATTCTTTTACAAAGTTTTTCCCCCCTTTTATCCCACTTAAGGAGTAAAAGTTTGTGAGTGATGCCGATGAGATTGATATGTAATTATATCAAAATACTATATACTAACTGATAAAAAAGGGGTTTAGATTCGTTGAAGCAAAAAAAAATGTAACTGAAGCCAAAGTATTAATAAGCAAAGTTATACTTTGTTATTATGTATCCCAGGTTTGACTAAATTATTATAATTAATTGCTCATTTCCTTGATCTTTATAACTTTCTTGAATCATTCTTTTCTGTATTTTGTTTTTGCGTCAATCATTCTTTCCGAAAGATACAGACAGAAATAGAAGAAAAATTGACAAAGTTTAGTCAGTAAATTTCACTCTTGAAAAAGCTTGAGATAGTCTGGTATGTAATAAAAATGACGAGTCATGTTGTGCAGAAAAGGGTTTCATTTTCTAAATTTCCATACTGTAGCATAGATTTAGGTAGAGTTTTTTTCTGCAATTATGTGCTGTTTCAAGATTCTAGAATTCGCCATCATCATGCATAAGTGTTGTTGTTTCCTCACAGAAAGCCATTTGAGCCTTAGGATAAGTTTCTTGTACAGAGATTCAGTATTTGATAATATAAAAAGGATGTAGCTACAAATATTGGCTATTGTAGGTGAGCACCTAGGTTATTTCTCTCTCTCTCTCTCTCTCTCTCTCTCTCTCTCTCTCCTTTTTTTTTAATAATATAAATAAATTGTAGATACATACCTGGACTTCCAAAAGGAATTTCTTGAATCGAGTCAGTGAAGTGCATTATACTATAAGATGCATGTAAATATCACATTAGAATTCCTTATCTGTTTTGAAACATTTTTCCCCTTCTGGAGTATGAAGTGTATCCATGAGTTGAAGAGCTCTTTTGCCCAAGGAAAACAACAGTTCTATTATGAGGGATCTGGTGGTCGATGAGACTGAATTTGCTCATGCTTGGACAACCTATACCTTAAACAGTCAAAATAGTTTTTGCCATTTCATCAATTGACATTCTCCATCATCATTTGACTTTCTAGAAGCATCTGCTTATCTACTTTGTCCTTTACAATATGACATTTCTAATTCTATTTTTGTCTTTTCCTGTTCAATGCCAGCTCATAGCTGGTTCTGATAATGGTTCGCTAAAATTATATGATGTTGAACATGTGCCCCCAACAGTTACAGGCACATATTCAGGTGCTGGCTCAGTCACCTTTGATGATTTTGAGCAATTGACTTCTGTCCATGTTAATACTACTGATGAGCTATTTCTTGCTAGTGGATACTCCAAAAATGTTGCTCTATATGACATCAACTGTGGAAGGCGAATACAGATGTTCACCGATATGCACAGGGAACATATCAATGTTGTTAAGTTCTCAAATCATTCTCCATCTGTTTTTGCTACTTCTTCATTTGATCGGGATGTAAAACTATGGGATTTAAGACAGAAACCAATACAGCCTTGCTATACCACTTCAAGCTCTAGAGGAAATGTGATGGTTTGCTTCTCTCCAGATGACCACTATCTTCTTGTATCTGCTGTTGACAATGAGGTATTTTTTAAGTTGATTTTATTGCAAGCATACGGTTTCAATGCATTTCCATCATTTGGAATTAATCTATTCCAGCCTCATCAATTGTTTTCTGATGTTCAGAATCTGCACTTAAGGATACGGACATTAATGTATATAAAGGTCAAGATTCCACTCAAGGAACCAACAGTTGACTTTTTTACACTATAAGCTGGTCTGGACCCTGTTTAGCAGATTGAGGCCCTTCTCTGCCCAGCAAATATCTTGCCCATAAATTTTCTTCTCTCTTCTTAAACCTGGGTCTAAGCTGAAGTATGTCTGGACCAAGAAACTATGTTCAACTGTTGGAAGTTTTACTTTTCTTCTACAAATTCATATTCTTTCTTACTAATGAAGTTATTGGTATAATAGGTTAAATGAGAAAACAAAGGGATTTCGTAAATAAAACCACGGAATGAAAGTGGGGGAGGCGCTAAAGAATAATGGAGGGATAGAAAAGAAGACTGTTGGGGTCTGTTAGTGTAGTATCTACGAAGTAACAAACATTAAATTGGCAACATCTTATATAATTAAAACAATTGTCAGGTTGGATATGAGTTTTTTTTTTTTTTTTTTTTTATATTCTAACAACCTGGCCCGATTTGTTGGGTTATCTAGAAACCTTCCTTGAAATCGGCAGAGTTTTTCAAAAACCCCTTCTTCATATTGGTATTAATGTGTTGAAGTTGAACACTAGGAGGTTTTTAGAACTTCTTATGTCCATATTAATAATGCTTATGCTTCTATCTTAGTGGCCTTGTTAAAGATGCATTTCCTTTCTTTCTTTCTTTCCAATGTATCTTTTTCTTTATTTGGTGGAATGTTGATTTCTCTTGTTGAGGAAATTAATGGTATCTTGAGATTAATGTTTGGTTTGTATCAGGTTCGACAACTTTTGGCTGTTGATGGGAGGCTACACATGAATTTTGAGATATCATCAACTGGAAGTTCACAGAATTACACCCGTTCCTACTACATGAATGGAAGGGATTATATTATAAGTGGGAGTTGTGATGAACATCTGGTCCGTGTCTGCTGTGCTCAAACTGGAAGGCGTCTCAAAGACGTATCTTTGGAGGTGTTTAAGTTTTCTCATTAAAATACTTGGTGATGCAGAAATAAGCAAAGAGAACTGAAAAGCAAAACTAGAAAGGGCTAATTGTTTGAAACTTTATTCTCTATTAGATTAATAGTAGCCTAAAGCGAAAGGATCCATAAACAAGCTTTTACAGTCAATTAGAAATAAATATCAAATTCTGATGAGCGAGCAAAACATACAAAATAAGTAAATTTCCTACCAAAATAGCTTTTCAAGTATATAAGTAAAATATTCAATGTTAGGAGAACTTTTGGACTCTGCAAAACATTGGACATGAAATAATATTTGAAGTTGTCTGAAGATATTCAAAGAGAACAGGTTTTAAAAAAGTACTTAGCAGTTGACTGAATGGTGCCAGGACTATGGACTCATTTTTTGAGGTTTTTCAGTCTTTATTGTCCTAGACGTTTTTATGTTTTCATAACTTGGTCTGAAGAGTTACAAGAACAGTAATACCCCAAAAAAGGAAGGTTAAAAAGTTCCTTCCATTGATCATTAACCAAAACTGGTCTCCCTTGATTAATTAATCAGGTAGTGATTATGTGTCAGGACAAGGCTTTGGGATTTACCACTTCTATACTAATGTAATTAATTTTTTTTTTTTTTTTCCTCATGAAGGGAAGAGGCTCAGGAAATTCCATGTATGTGCAGTCTTTGAGGGGTGATCCTTTTCGGGTGAGTCTTACATTCCGGCACTGATTCTTGATATAATAGCAAGTCATGGCACATTTCAAAAACACAAAAACAGTTGGACTAGTAATGTCTTTGATTACATTAAATTATGTTTATCACGCCTTTCCAAATATAGGGTAAATGTTTGTTTAGCATTATTATAGTTGCTATATAAAATCACCTAGACATATGGATTTTAATGTGATTTTAACGTATTTTGATCAAGAACAGCCAAAAAATCATTTCAAACTACTATTTACAATCTGTTTGGCATTGTGTTATAGTTGTTGTGAGGAAAGCACTAAGAAATGTGCTGATTAAGGCAGTTAAAAGTTCTTAAAAGTTAGATTGACATATTTTGACCATGACAACTCTGAAAACAGCTATATAATAGTTTTAAACTCCTATTGCAACATCTAAGTACGGTGCTTTTTGAACAATTTCCACTGAGTTATTAATGCTGATGCAATTATGAAAATTTTTATTATCGAATGAATCTCAATCGATCCTTTTGTTTTGTAAATGCGTAGGATTTCAACATGAGCATCTTGGCAGCCTATATGCGACCGAACTCGAAGTATGAAATTGTGAAGGTATAACTCATGGCTTGTAATTCTTCATCCTCTCTCTCTCTCTCTTCTCAGTTTTAAGGGTGCTAAATTTTTGGGGGTTGTATTTGCAGGTCAACTTGCTTGCATCTTGTGACCGCTCTAGGGAAAGCTCTAGCAGCCAATATTCTCAACCATCCAATAGTATGGGAGGTTGATATGTATGTGTGTGTATGTGTAATAATACATTGTAATTGCATGTAACTTTGAATACTGATTATCCAATCTTGTATTTATGTGCTTTATTCGAGTGTAAATAATTTATTCAGGTAAAAAATGTTCAGTAAGCTTAGAGGAAAAGAGGAAAGTATATTTATATTCATGGACAATCAATATTGTTTGATCTAAAATCCTTAACCCATTCAATTCCCAGAACCATTAGAACCAATCATGAAGAACTTGTGGCCTTTACTGTTGGGTTAGGCTATATGCATATATGTGTGTGTGTGTGTGTGATTGAGAAATTCAAAATTACAAAGGGAGGTATGAGGAATAATAGCTATAATTTTAAATATGGAAGGCGGTCATAATACAACTCTTCCTGCTGGAACAAGTGACAAGTGATCAAGTTCTTCCAATTGCCAGAAAAATTGATTCAGTCACAGAGATGAATTCTACAATTTCCTAGTAAAAACCCCCACAAAAGGACTAACAGATTCCATTTTGTCTCTCCTGCCCTTTCGTCTTCAACGGTCCATTAATTTTTGAAGAATGCTCTGCCAATACAAATAAAAATAATGTTTCGATCACTACTTTCAATTAAGTCAAACGTCAACGTTCATTTAAAGGTATAAACTTCAAAGAATAGAAGCAAATATAAGAACATCGCTATAAACTTCAAAGAATTTCAGCAAATAATAAAACATCTCAACAGCACCAAAGATTTCGCAATATACTTGAACGGCTTTAAATGGTTATTTTGTATATGCTTTTGCCAGATCGATCAGGCAGTTCCACCCCAGGAACAGACAATATAGATGGAGTAACTTACAGGACAGGAACGGTATGATTTCAGCCCCTCTTGTAGTTCAGCATATGAAACCAGAAGTTTCACTGGACGAAATTCAACAGATTGGTTGTGGGCTCGGTTGTCCATGAAACAAATTAATTCCCGTTGTATTAGCCGTTCAAATGCCTGCAAAACTTCAGACAGAAAAATGTTGAAATATGAGGGAAGACAAATTGAGTGGAACACTCTATTGATTGTTGTCATATTTTGATTTATCATTCAAAATAAAAAAGGTGTTTCCTCTGAGAACTACACGCACCCGTAAGCATACATTTCGTGCATAATAATCAGATGTCTGGCAAGAGTCATGAATGCTCTTGTACTCTGTCACAAGTCATAAGCATGTTATAAATTGCAGATTACAATGGCAGTACCAATGAAATAAATTAAAAAAAAAAAAAGGTCTGACACGGACCTTTCATTACAGAATTGAAGTTATATGAATTTTGCTCTTTAACTTCCAACCTCTTCATGCATACAAGAATGTAGAGTTCTAATATAGAGCAATCTGTTAGTACAAGAAAAGATGAATTATGGCATCTTCCCCACAAGGAAATACAAACAAACACATTGCATCAAAAAGCAGTGAAACTACTTGTCCGTTATCATGTTTTCATATAAATATATTTTACAAACAACCAAGCAACAATATGCTTAACCAAGTGAGCCTTCATCCGAAAGCTTGATGGGGGCAGCTATATCATATATGAATCATTTCCTTCTTTTGTACTCATTTTAGAGATCTCAAGTTGCTGAAGTAGCAATATCATTCTCAAAGCATTCAGTTACATACAGCAGTGGAAACTTAAACTCATCCCCCAAAAAATGGATTACTTATCACATGTCAGGCAGGTATATGTATCATGCAAAATGTAATGGTGCTTCAGATAAAATAATTCAGGAATAGCTCTAATAAACTCAGATAATGGATGCAACTTAGGAACATTCAATATTTATTCAGGTAAAGGTACCCTGTAAATAACAAGAACCACATGCAAGAACTCAAATAATCAGCTGATCAGACCTTTTATGCATTCCTGCTTTGGCTGCCTTTGGATGCTTGAAAGTGCAGTTTTGAAGTTCTCAAATGAGAGGACGCCAGACTTTGATTCCCAAAAAGATATGGCAGTAAATCTAGCATAACGAAAAGATTAGAAGAGAATGAAAGTATAATAGTCTTATAGCTATAAACTATATAATATTTGGCGCTTCCAGGTAGAAGAAAGACTTACAGAAACCTCAATAAATGGTTGACCGTAGGATAGGAGTTTAAATAACTAGCAATGATTCCTTTAAATCTCTCATCTGCTAAAATATTCTGCTGAAGTCAAGGACTTGTTAAATAGACAGAAGTAGCCACCAACATGTCATAAAATAACAGCACATAACCTCCTAGAAGATGTTTTTGAAATGCTCCATACTTATGCAATGAAATCAACCAACAGTCTGTTTTCTGAACATGAATGATGTAACTATGCAAGTACAAAAGTAATAATAACAAAAAAATGAAAACATCATTATCCAAGATAAATTTGAAAAAAAGAAACATTTAGAGGATACTTGAAGCTTTCCATTGAATTGAGCAGCATAGTCATGAGGAAAACTTGAGTCCATTGGCAAATATAACGCATGCTCCAACAATCTACATAACCAGAAAATAAGATTTCATTCTTGGAAGAAAGCACTAATAATGTCCCTAGCTCATGAGTAGGAAATTCACCTTTGAACATCTTCCTCGGATGGAGGAAGAAACAATAGCTTTCTATGTGAAAAACGAGATCTTACTCTTTTTTCCAAAAGCTGATCAACATCCTGTGCATACAGTTTGAACTTTTCAGCATAATTACAATTAATTTAAGCGAGTATGTTTCTCCTGAAATATAAATACAGGAAAATAATGATAAACATTCAAATTCTGTTTCTGGTAAATGACAGAAAGAACATACCAGTCGGCAACTCATGCCGATAACAACTGCTTGTGAAGTTACTGAATGCATTGCATCAAGTAAGCTGTAAAGTAAACGTTGTTTTCCCTGAAAAGAACAAGACAGCGAAAATTGGTTCTGTAATAATCTGAAATTTCAAACCTAAATCAGCTGTTTCTTCTGTATGTGGCGCAAGGGTTCATTAATAAAGGATCTTAAGCACTCTATCATCAACTAAAAATGCAAAACCACAAGTGGAACTTGAGTTATCAAACAACTAGGAGTTATCAATTAGAGAAGGAAGGGACAAGGAAAATCTTGCCTGAGCAAAAAGGTCAAACTCATCTAGTATAAAAATAATTGTTCTATGTGCTAATCCACACTCCCTGACAATAAACAACAACAGATGAATCAAATCTTAACAGAATTTGACAAAAGTTACATGGGTTTGAGGATAAAGATTATTCACTCACCGTAGCATGGCTATCATGAACTGGGAATTATCATCGAATGATGCCTACAAGAATCATGTCAGAAATTAAGATAGAAAAAGACTTCCATCACAAATTAATTATAGTGAAGTCAAAAAGAGTTTTGTTTACCATTTTTGAGAACAATAAGTGATGCTCCAGGCATAGTTGTCTGGCAATTTCCTACTTGAACAACAAACATTTGCAGATGTACAGAGAGTTATTACCAGGAAAAGTGAGCAGTAATACGACTTCATTTCCAATCAAACAGCTTCATAAGAACTACAGATAAAGATTATCTAAAATAGCAAAGGGCATACAATTATGCCAATGAGTAGTCATAAATATGTAAACAATGAGCATAGATTATTCAAACAAAATGTTCATGAAGTCCTGACATTATTTATGATCATCTGTACTCAGTCAGTCAATGTTGCTTTACATCAAGTATATTATAATCTACTCCCTCAGATGACCATAAGTCCATGTCTAAATGTTCCCTGTAATTAGCTCAAGTGAAGCTCATGACTTACCACAATAAGCTCATTTTGTTAATTTGCATAAAAACTTATTACTAGTTGGAAAATTTCCCATTTGAAACTTCAATAAAATGAAGTATATCAAACATCCAAACAATTCAACAACTCCAATTATATGAATTGTATTGATCGTCAAAAATCAAGACTTTGTCCCTACATCCATTTTTAATGAGTGATGCAAAAACGACATTTCTTTCTGCATGATTATCTTTGCTTTCTTCTGCATAAAGACCACACATTTTTTCAGAGGTAAGTGCCTACATCTACAATCTGAAGTTTTTAAGTTTTCAATATCTTTCTTGAAAATGGTAAGTAGTAACATTGGGCTACCAGCCTAATAAACTCAATTCTACTCAACAAGTTCATTTACATGCACAAGTCATTTTCATGGCCTTCTAACATCAGGATCAAGATCAAGTTCAAGCAAAAAAGTAAATCAAGAGGCAAACCATTTTGAAAGATCCTTCTTGATCCCACCATAAATGTCAGCACAACTAACAGAATGAAAATCAATTGCATACCATTATGTCTACAAATTCACAAGATGAGTAGGATGATAAAATGGAGGAAAAAGCTATGTAGCATGTATGACCTTAAAGGCACAATTTTCTTCACTATGCAGTAGCCCATTCAATCTGATCTGCAACAAAAGCTCATTATTTTTATTATAAATCTAAATGAGCAAACAAAAAATTTTACTTACACAGAAAGGTGCCAATCAGCTTATCACATCTTAATATAGATATTATTTGGAAAATGATATGTTTTGTCATTATCCTAAGCTGTCTTATCAGATTTTATGTAGAAAGCAGGCGATATACTTATCTAATGCTTTTTCATTTTTTCCAATCGCTTCAAGAAAAGATTCTTATTTATTCTTCTTTCCTGGCTTCCTCAACAACCAAATGGAGAAAAATGAAAGAGGGAAGGGGGGAGAGGCCAACTCCATTTGCCAATAAACTAATTTAAGAACAACATTGGCCACGAGTTTGCGTACAACAGTCTTTTTCATTGTTATACATCCAGAAGAACTGGAGGAAAAATATGGGCATTGTTACATATTCATACCATAGATATCATGTCAGGATGTTCTTGCAATAAATCATTTAGAACAAGCTCCAACACCTGAATTCACAATGCACATATGTTACGAACAAGAACAATTTAACAAAATAAACTCAAGAATAAAATTATAAGGGCCCAACAACAAAGCCTAATAAAAGTAAATCCATACTGCATTTTTTCCAGAACCGCATGGACCAACAAGCAAAATTGAATTGTTGCATGCCTCTGTGATTGAACTCGATATTATAAACTTCAACTTGCTGGAAAAGAAAAAATTAAAAATAAAATAAAATCATTACAGAACTATTGAATGATTAGAAGTGCAGAATTTTTTTCAATTATGTACTCTTGAAGATTCTCTTGAATTGGAAACTTTCATTTCTTTTATTCAGGATTTTCTCAAAAACAGTACCTGTAATTGCTGTCTGGAGATTCAGAGAGAGGCTTGAAGATGAAATTAGGGTTACAGAGCCTGCTCCTAATGAGACTTTTGGCTTTCTCTACCTGACTTTGGAGTCCCATTTGTGGGAATATATATCTGACTAAGCCACAAATGAAGTGCAGCACATTTTAGCATCAAATTAACCCATGCATGCTGTCTCCTTCCTAACTATATTCACCATTAAAGTTCCATGCATAACTTAAGAAATGAAAAAAAATAATACCGACAGTAAAGAATAGCCATCAGCAACAGATAATTAAGTAATGTGATCAAGCATATCCAAAAGGACAAAGAATAATAATCCATCTAATCTAAATAATTTTGAGTTACGTATTAAAGAGAAGGTGGCATGCATACAGTATATATAAGCACTCATATAATGCTGCCACATCCTAAATCAATCATTGTAAAAGTGTAAAACCAAACAAAACAACAAAAGCATAAACCTTAAGCGTTGTTGTGGTATAAAAGCAACGTGAAATTCCTGGGAGTAGAATTTTCCTATGAACAGGTTCTTATTCCCAAAGAATTATAAATTCCTGCATTAATTAATAGGGTAAGCTTCATTGGGAGACGACCAGAGATTCTTGGGGTCTATCATTGTATAACTTTTGCATTCTTAGACTCCTTATTGAAATTATCATGAAACACGAGGTTAAACTTTATGTAAGAATCACTTTTGAATTACAACTTAAGCCTTATTAGATATAATAACAATATTGATTATAACACATCTTAATTATAGTTGTATTATGTCTATTCTCAAACTAAAATTATTTACCAAGCTATTGTTAATTATATCTTTTTTTAATTGTACACTCTAGCAGCATTGATATTTTTATGTGCAAAATTCAAATTATTTTAGATTGCTGTTTTCCTCCTGTTCATTAGAATTACAAATTTCTTTTATTTCTCAAAGGAGGGTTAAAACAGCTCATCTAGCAGATTAAGCTCCATGCTTTAATGCTTGACTCATTTGAAAGGGTTATAAGTGTTATTGCTGTTACATAGATGGGGAAGGTACTTCTAATGGCACGACCACATCCCAGATGCCTGAAATAGAGAAGTGGGCAATTCGGCTAGAGGTGGCTTCCCCCAAGAGAGACTTATCTTAGATGCGCTGCTCCAGCTGCATTGTGATTTTGTATAAAATTCTTCACTATCCAAAGTGCCCATCAAGTGATAACACATGTAGAAAGTTAGTAATGAGTTATCCTTGAAGTTGTCACTCACAAGGCTTTCACTCAGCAAGCCTCAGAATGCGAAAAGAAAAAAAAATCAAAATAACATAATAACTAACCCTCCAGGTGAAATTGAAAATTCTAAATAACTAACCCTCCAGGTGAAATTGAAAATTCTATAAGGAAATGCCAACTAGTTCTAACCAAACATTGATTCCAAAATTGCTGGCTATTCCAAATATAAAAGGATCCAATTCCAATGCTATCCATAATTCAAAATCACAGCCGAAAAATCCATATTTTTGGAATGTAGAAATGAAATTCAAAAACTAATAATCAATACATTAGTGAAGCCTGAAATGGTATAGCATATAGTAACACGGTATAAAATTGGCAGTAAGACAATCACACATTAACCAGAATTCATAGATAGATTACAAGTTCCTTATTCACAGATAGATATAAAATACAGATTACAGTTCTAAAATATAAATTAAATAGCCTTTTAGACCAAAAACGAAAGATACAAGAATCTCTAACAAGTGAACAGTTAAAAAAAAAAAAAACCTAGTTGCTCTATGTTAAAACTAGAGTCAAGCAGAGGATTAACAAAAATCCAAAATCTATTAAAACATCTAATCTCCCAAGAAACCAAAATCTATTAAAACATTTAATCTCAAGATATAAAAAATACCAAGAAATAGAACATAAATTATCAGTTTGAACCTAAAGGATTGTATTTTTTTTTTTTTTTTAAAAAAAAAGGTAACAATACCGCATTTAACTGTTACAAACCAAGCAAAACCAAACAGAAAACAACAATGCACATATCAAAGAGTTGTTGCGGTAGAAATAATAAAGAATCTCAAAATAACAAAAACCCAGACCTTTCCTCACAAGCTAGGCGAGAGAAATTACAGACGAGCACGATGTGTGATAGTATGGAAGGGACTTACCCGCGGCGATTGAAAAAGAAAGGTGATCAACAATTGGCGACTGAGGGTATTGCGGCCATTGAAAGTGAGCGCGCGAGGATGGAAGCGCGCGCTGCGGCAGTAACTTGCCAGTAGGAGTAGACGACCCGTAGACTGGAGAAAACGACAAGAGGAAAGGATACTTTTTTTTCTTTGGCTCTTTTTTCCTTTTCTTTCTCTTTCTTGTTTTTTGAAAATAATTATTTGTAGTCTTTATATTTTTAACTATTAGATGTTTAATCCGTGAGGTTCGATTTCGTCTTATATGGTACTTCTGTCTAAAATTAAATAAATTGAATTTTCCGTTAAATGATGCTAAAAAATAAGAGAGATGAGAAAAATATATTTTGAAATGACCAACATCACCCTTAATAAAATTTAAAAACTAAATATGAAAAAAAACAATAATAATTTTATTTCTCTTCGTCTTCCTTTTCGTGTTGCTCTTGAACTTCACATTCTCCACGACAGAAACTATATCAAATCAATCCAGTTTGTTTTACACTCTCGAGATAATGAGTTACTGGCATTTCTTTTGCATTCTCCCAATCTCCAAATGCTGGAATAATAAAAAAAAGAAAGAAAAAAAGAGAAATATCCAAGAATTTGCCCCATCATCTTTTCTTGTTTTCTTCGATTTTGAATATCCAAAAATTTAATTGTTGTGATTTTTTTTTTAAATAGAGAAATAAAGGCCTAAGAAATGGTTTCTTTGGCTCTTGAATATCCAAGATTAATATTGAATTCTTGAAATTGATTTTTCAAGAATAAGGAAATAAAAAGCCAAGAAATGGTTGCTTGGGTCATAAAAGAAGCCAAGAAATGAAAGAGATAAAGAAATAGCTTACATCCATATTACTGTTGTGGCAAAACAATTAGAAGAAGCTAAAGAAGAAGAGAAAGTGAGTGAAACAAACTAAAAAATTGCAGACAAAGGTTCAGGAGAGAAAGATTAGAGAGCTGCTAACTAAAAAAGGAGAGCGAAAAATGGGGGGTCATTAGGGCATTCTCAAGAAACACTTTCAAGCACAGATTGGCACCACCAAACTGATGTGACAACGTCAACAAAGGACTCGTGAAGATGAACAAGCCAACGAAAGCGAGGTTTGAAATGGGTCTGAATTGGTCACTAGAAGGGAAATGGGAACAAGAAAAACCCACACCCAACACCACCGCTGTCGCCGCTGCAACCACCAAGCAGCAACCATCAGACCACCAATGATTGGAGTGGGCAGTTTAACCCAAGTGCACGTATTTGCTAAGGTCGCCGGAGGAAAGTTTGAGGAGTTGATGAAGAAGATGAAAGATAGTGAGTTTTAATTTTTTTTTTTTATCAATATTTGTTTTAAATATTCAGGGGTATTTTAGTATTTTCATCCTCATTTAACGGAAAAAACTCTGAGTTTGAACAAAAAACCATCTAATAGGAAGGAATCAAATACCAAAGACTAAATACCTAATAGAAAAAAAATATAAAAATTAATCAATTAATTTTGTAAAATCTCAAAAATAAAATAATTATTTACTCTTATTTTTTAGAAACCTTTTTTCTTTTTAAACATACACAGTGTAGTATTTTTCTTTTTAAACCTAATTTACTTTTTAAACTTATTTTAATTTTTATAAATTAATAATTAATTTAATTTAATATGATTAATTTTTCATCTTTTTTTATCTTGTACTAAAAATATTCAGATCAAACTTTTTCAATAGTTATAAATATAAATTTAAAATTTATAAAAAGATCATTTCTTATAATATAATAAATTTATAAACATAGATTATAATTTTAATTTATTCAATATGAAAATAATTTCATAAACAATAATTCAATAGTAGAAATTAATTTTAAAATATTCAGATTAATTTATATTTATAAACTCAAAAACTATCAATCAAGGTGAAGAAAAATACAATAAACTTCATATATTATTTTCCTATATTTTATAATTATTAATTTTTTAATAAATTAATCAGTTTTATCCTAATTACAGTTTTAATAAATGTCTATATATTACTTTTACATTGTAACTACACTAAAGAATTAAATATTAAATTAATTTTTTTAATCATTTTAATTAATTTAGGAGTTGAATTTACCTAAAATGTGAAATTATATATTTTTAGTCATTTTATACTAGTTTAATGGCTAAATTAGCCTAAAAAGTTAAATTTAACATTTTTAATCCTGTTAAATAAATTCATGGGTCAAATTAAGATTTATTTCTAAAAAAATATAAATTGAATCAACCAATGAAATGTGCAACTCAACCAAATTTATGAATATAAATTGATTGCCTTGGCGGCCAATAGAAGAAAAACAAAATTTTATTTCTAAGGTAAAAATTAAATGTGCATTTGGACAGGATTATGTAAGATTTGAAAAAATTGTTGAGTTTGATGGAATTGAATGGTTTCTTAAGATTTTCACATATTTAATTAGAGTTTTACATAGATTTTTATGAAATTAGTGAGATTTTTTGTATATATTTTAATTGAATTTGATGAAATTACAATAATTTTTATATATCCAACAAAAATTAGTTTCAGAAAATTATTGAACAAATTAAAAGATTTTGGAATCCAATTGAAAAATTAAAAAATAATGAGAGATCAAAAAGTAAAATATGTCATCTTCTCCAAAATTACTTTTTTTTTTCTTCATTAAAATCTTACTGCCGACGACAGTGAAAGGCCTGTAATAACTAGCATCGTCAACGGCTATTTTATGCCCCCCAAAATAGTCATGATGTGTTCAAAAGGCCACAGATTTCTCGTCTCTTGACTGAAGAGCGACTATCTCATCGAAAAATTACAGGTTTAATATACACACATACATACATATATATTAATTCAAAACCAAAAATCAGCAACCATCGTTAGCACAAGACCTACGCTCAACTGTCAAAGCTCGCACAAGGAGGCGATGTACATCCAGATACGGCCTGTCGCTTGCGGCTTATGGAGTCTATTGGCTGAAACAATGTGAGATTGTATTCTCTAGTTCTTTGACTATTTCAAAGCTTTTTCAAATTTTTTAATTGATTAAATTATTCTTTAATTGAAATCAACCCATAAAAATTTCAAAAAATAAACAAATTAATTCTAAAAATTTGCAGCAACATTAATATTAATTTTGGCAAAATATCAAGCTTTCAACACATGAATTAATTCGAAACTAATCCAATAATTAATATATTGTTTTACACCTTGAAAAATACGGATAGAAATGTTATAAGTATTTTAGGATATCTGTTCCACTCCGATCCGTTTAAATAGAATATGGACAATTACAAATGAGTTTTAGAATGAATATAGATAGTGAAATTACTACCTGTAACGAATATGAGTAGTGAAATTACTACCCATAATATATACATATAGGGTACATGTATAAATATTTGGTTACATACTATCCGTTAACCGCTATATTAAACAGGTTTGTAGTGAATCCTCGTGGATGCCCTATCCATTATATGTAAAAAATGTATTTTAAATAAGTTTGAATTTGGATAGTTTAATATTTATGAGGACTTGAATTTGGATGGTTCAATTTTTATGAGGATCCTATCCATTATTAGTAAAAATGTATTTTGGGTAGTTCGAATTTGGATAATTTAAACGAGTTTTGGACATATATACAGATAATAAAATTTAAATGAATTCAAATATGAGTATTTAAATGGATTTAAAATGGATAACTGGAGTAAAATTTTAAATGATACTTATACAGATAGTTTAAAATTCAAAAGTATCCGCTCCGCTTCCATTCTTATTAAATAATTTATTGGATTAATAATTTATTAGATGTTAAAATATTTTTAAAATCTCTGGATTTGAGGATGTATTTGAGAATGACTTTTTTTATTTATAACCAGTGTCTTACGATCCAACGAAATTAATAATTTTATAAAATCCTTTCAAATTAGTAATTTTTTTTAATACCATAGAATTTGTGAACTTTTAAAAGTCATAATAGAATATCACGAGATTTTTATAGATTTTATAAAAATATGGATTGAATGCCACTTAATAGATTCTAAAAAAAATTTAAATTGAATACCATTGTAATTTTAAAACCTAACAAAATCTTAATCTAATACCATCTATAATTTCAAATATATTATATTTGAATATGAAAGCAAATGAAAAATTATAAAAAAACAAAAATAATATAAAATGAGCATAAAATATCATGTTGTTCAAATATTATATATATATATATATATATATAAGATAATGTATTATATGAAAGCCAACTGTAAGTAGCACAATTTGCCGCTTAACATTATTTTGGATTATAGAATGACGGATGTTAAAATTTTAATATAATTTAACACAATTGTATTGTAATAAGATCAATTCTTTTATATTTTCAGCTAATCTTTTATTAAAATAATACCTATAAAAAAGATTATCTCTATCATTTAATATATTAATATAAATTTATTTATTCTTATAAAATAATTAATAAGTAATCCACACACTTAAAAAATATGAATAAATAATATATTACTATTAAATAAATAATATATAAATAATTTAAAAAATATAAATTGAAACGTACGATACAATAATTTATAAAAAAGTAAGACATCTACACGCTTAGAATATACTATACTAAATAAGTAATATATTAATATTTTAAATAAATAAATAATTATTTATAATAAATCATGAATATAACATAAAAAAAAACTTAATTTCTTATTTTAATGACACAAAAATAAATTAAAAAAAAACTTTATTTTTATTGGTAATAAAAAATTATTGATTGATTAGCTTGGTACATTAAGTAGTTTCATATATTGAGAGCTAATTTACATGAACACGGGACACTAGATACAAGAACATTCAAGATACGATAATTTTTAAAAAATGTTCACACACTTAGTACACAATACACTAATAAGTAATACATTAATATTTCAAATAAATAAATACTAATTTATAATAAATCATAAATATAAAATAAAAAAAATACTAAATTTATTATTTCAATGGTGCAAAAAGAAATTTAAAAAGAAACACTGCATTTTTATTGGTAATAACAAAAAAAAAAAAAAATTTTAGTTGATTAGCTTGGTATATGGATTAGTCTCATAGAGTTAGGTTACACAAATACAAAACACCCATTTATGAAACGAACATGAATATATCGTGTAGCAGGTTGACACACGGGTTAAGTGAGTGACCTGTTTATTTAAAAGTAAAAAAATAATTTTAGTGTTAGATATAAACACTCCAAGTAAAATCTATTTAAATTTTATTGTTGTATTAATTTTTTATTTTACTTGTGAATCTTAAAGAATTTATGCATTTTTATGTATGAAAATTTATTTTTAAATATAATTAGAATTAACTAGATTAAAATATTATAAGCATATTAAATGGGTCGTATACAAGTCAACACGATTCACTTAACATGTTTACAATATTACATGGGTTACACGAGTTATTTATAGATTAATACAACCCATTTTACCTGTGTATGATATTATGCGGGTTAAACATATCGTATTGGTGCACTTAATTTTCGTGTTGATAAATTTAAGACGATTATTAAATTATAATTATGTCCGTGTTGACCCTAATTATGTCTCGTGTTAAGTGAATCTGTGTCTAACTCGACGCACCAACTCATTTTGCCATTCCTAGGTCATACCATGCATGATTTTTATTATTATATATTTCGGTAAAGGATTTCGCTCAATACTTAAGAATATATATTTTAACATTAATTGCAACTCTTGATGAGATATAATTTTATAATATATTTTATAATTATTTTATTATATAATTTTATTATTTTTAAATAATTTTATAAAAAATTATGTCATCGTTTTATATTGCGCAGCGAGTTCTAACACTAGTAAACACATTAACGGTGTAAAAAATCTCTAAAATGTTCATTATCTTTCATTAGATACTCCTTAATACCTAAACTTATTTCTCTAATTTCTATTTGTACAAAAAAAAAGGAGAAATTAACTTCAATTAATTTGCACATCAGATATAAAATTACAGTTAAAAAAAATGAATTGTATCTAATCACATTATGCAGTTTTTTCAAATTTCTCGACAATCATCCAAAATTTCTTACAACTCAATTGTATTAAAATTGCTTGTAATCGAATTGTTTACACAAACAAAAGTGCAAGAAAATTATGCCCTTAAAATTTGAAATTAAATGCAATTAATATGATAAGAAAAGATTTTTTGAACATTATTTTATTTATCCATTTATTAATATTTATTTCGAGAAGAGAAGTAAATTTCTCAGAGAATATTAGAAAAATTGCATTTCCTTAATTAAGTGCAATGATTTATCAATTTATTCTATTATCTAAATACATTTAAATTTATATTATTGATATTATAATTAATTCATAGTTGATTTACGTATAAATAAATTTATATTGTATTTCATTAGAAATAATTTCTTTAAAAGTGTATTTTTTTTTTTAAGAATATACCATTTTAAATCAAATAAGGGCTATGCAGTGAAGTTTTTCTCTTTTCTACAACCATGACAGATTTGCAGTATATTTTTCAGAAGAATATATATTAAATCTATGAAATGTATACATTTTATCATCTAAATGCAAGCCAATAACCAAAAAGTCTTTTCAATCCAAATAACCAAAAGCAGACTGAGAGGATGAATTCCTTTCGCAGGTAAGCATAAAAACTACTGAAACGAATCAGAGCATAAAAAAATTTAACTGATGAGGCTCCGGCATCATAAGATGTAGGCAGAAAAGGACAAAGAAAAGGTGAAGGAAGGTACTAGATCCTCACAACTCATACTCTGCAGAAACCGCGTGGACGGAGGGCCAGACCTCACCGCACTCCCATAATTAAGCTCCAGCTGTTCCCTATTTATTGCTCATTGATTGATTTTGTTACCACTGCTATCTTTCTCTTAGTTATTGCTACCTCCATATACGGCAACCCACTGCACCTTTTTCACTCTTCACTCACTACTTCCTTGTATATATTTCCACTCGAGCTTTCACTTTTCTCTTCACTACTTCACTACATACCAACCAAACACCATCTCCTAGTTAAGTTCGCATGTCAGTAATAGTTTTTGCAGTTAAGATGAGGCTGTTGTTGGCTACTTTGATTCTTTGCTCACTTCTTTTGAGCTCTTCCTTGTTGGAACCTGTTATGGCTAAGCCCCGTAAGAGCAGCTAATTCTTTCTTTCTTTCTTTTTATTGTTCAAGTTGAAGTTCCTATCTTTGGTTTTGCTTGTTTGATTTGTTTATTAGTTCATAATGTATAGATTACTGGATTAGTTGATTACTTTATAGGCTTATCTTATTAATAAGTGATAATTAATCTTTTGATTACGAAATAAATCTAAGCTAATCATGTGAATTTTTCAAAAGGTTCTTGTGTTATCTAAAATATATACACATTTTGGTTGTTTTTTTTTTTTCAAAAAAAAAAAAAAAAAAAAAGTACTGATACTATCTCGATTCCATTTTTTATTTTTAAGGACAATTTTATTTATATAAATTTTTAATTATCAATTATTATATTTAAATAATGAGTAAGAATTAATAGGAGATATTAAAAATAAAAAAAAATTAATAAAAATATAATAGACCATTAAAGAATTAATTATAATAAAAAATTATATTTTGAAATAAATAAAAAAAAGAAAAAAGAACTATTTTTTTAAACTGAGGGAATAAATTACTAAGCTTTTTTTTTTTTTTTTTATATATAAAGAGTGTATTTTTGCATTTTTGATACACTATTGAAAAGAGTAATATTGTATTTCCAAATAACATATATTATAATAATTTTCAAAATTAATTATATAAAATATTAAAGACTAAACTGCGAGGAAATTTTATGATTTTATACTAAAAATTTGAATTTTTCCAAATAGGAAAATGGGTTTACTTTCTGTTTCATCGATTATAATTTGATCTTAAACAAAAATGCATTTTCAAATAAAAATTTCATAGTTAGTTTTTGAAAGTGGAGGTCTTTATGTGTTTATTTGACTATAATTTTTCTTTAGGAAAAAATTATTATATATAATTATGATAGATGTCTAAATTGATAATATTATTAATCAGCTAACTCTGAATGTGTAGTTTTCTGTGCCAAAAAATGCAAGGCAAGATGTGCTAAAGCATCAGTGAAGGATAGATGCATAAAATACTGTAATATATGCTGTGCAGAGTGCAAGTGTGTGCCTTCAGGTACTTACGGGAACAAGCATGAGTGCCCTTGCTACAGAGACAGGAAGAACTCAAAGGGAAAACCCAAGTGCCCTTAAAATCATTCAACGTGTTTTAATTTTTATTAGCTTTATAATTATGGCAAATAGTTACTTCTAGTTGCATGTGTGTATGTTATTGATCAATTGATCGTGTGTTTGTGTTATGAGGTCTGAGCCACTGCCCCTCATGACCTTCATTAAATTTTCTAAGGTGCTTGCAATTCATTATAAACTTGTTAGCTTAGTCGTAAGGCTATTGATGCTGTTTTACCAAGTTATCTTATTTACTTCTTATATATAAAAACAGTCTCAGTTACTTTTTATATGAATGTATATATACAATAATAAATTTATTATTAGTTATTTAGTTCAAATTTAATAATTAAAAAAAAACTTTAGAGTTCTAAATTCCTTGAATAATTACATATGACAATTAATTTATTCAAAAGATGAATTTAATATTATAATTCATAATTTTACTTCAATAGCTTTTAGAGAATAATATGAAATTGAATTGATTGAATTTTAAATTTATAATAACATATTTAAAATTTTAAATACTAATAGTTATTTTTTATTGTAATTTTTAATATGTAAGTTTTTAGAAAATTATTTATTTTCTATTGAAAATCATTATATATACTAAAAAAAAGGGTAAAATTATTGTACAGAGATGCAAATTTCTATGTAGATAAAGAAATGATTATTTTTCATTAAATTTAAACTACCTAAATATGAGCAGTTAGATTTAAAAATTTCTATTAATTTGCCACCTATAAAATCATTAATTATTCATTATTCATGTATTATTTAATTATATTTATTATTATAATAAAAAAAATTTTTTGCCAATCTAAAAATTCATTACAAAAAGTTCGACAACAGGACCATTGTTGGAGTTTCTTAGTTCCACAATGGACTGTGAGCCATGTACGGATGGTACAGTGAATATTATTGTATTTTCTGCATAATGACACACAGCATGTTAATAAAAAAAAAAGAAAAAAAGAACTTTATTAATTTTCACATTAAAATTTGAAATATTTTTTTTGAAAGATTATCATTAATTATCTGAATTATTGGTCAAGAGTACGTAAATTCGAAAATTTTTATTAATTTTATAACTGAAAAGACCAATTAAATCACATTCTCTTTTTTTAAATAAATCAGATCACATTTGATTAGTTGTTAACTCTATTATTTTATAAGTATAGTTTTTAAATCCATTAAACATTTTTGTTTGATCCATTTAATTAAATTGGTTTGTCAAAATATTTTAAAAAAAAATTCACCGGAACATTTCATTTAATCCATTTTTCTGTGTTCTGTGTTATTTTTTGTATTTTTATTTTATTCTCTCTTACTTTTGTATAGGCCGATGTAAAATTATTTTCAAAATCAACTTTAGATCCATAAAAATAAAAAATTAGACAATATAATCCCAAAATGATTAGCAATTACCAACAATTCTAACATAAACGTAACACATTTTTAAATGACAATTCAAATAAAAATTAACTTCCTATCAATAAAAAAAAAAAGTGAAAATCCAAATAATAATGTCAATCATAACCATTTTTAATTAACTGTTGCCCGAAGCCCAAATCTGAAAAGCCCAAACCCAAAAGGCTACAATCAACCAGTGTTGGAGTGTTGGACTGCCGGTTTGGTTTGAAAGGAAAAAGACAAAACACAACCCTACCAAAAAAAAACAAAACAAAACCGGCGCCGTTTCTCTCATCTCCCTCCTCTCTTCCTCATATCTCTCAGAAGTCCAGTCTATACGTTCTCATTTCACTAACAATTGGCTGAGGATCGTAAGATCTCTATTCCAACGATGGAAAATCCAAAGGTTCAAGAGGTAAATAAGTACACCTTATACGTCTCTCTCTCTCTGTAAACTCTCATCAATTCATTTGCATATAAAATTTATCTCGTAGATTGTCGAATTCAATTTTGTTATGGCAGATTATAGAGAAGCAAGTACTTACAGTTGCAAAGGCTGTAGAGGACAAGCTAGATGAAGAGATCACCGCACTAGATCGCCTTGATGTTGACGATATAGAAGCATTGAGAGAGAGGCGGCTTATGCAGATGAAGAAAATGGCGGAGAAGCGTAGCCGTTGGATCTCCCTAGGCCATGGCGAATACTCCGAGATCCATTCTGAGAAGGACTTCTTCTCTATTGTCAAAGCCAGTGACCGTGTCGTTTGCCATTTCTATCGCGAGAATTGGCCCTGCAAGGTAAATCACTAATTTCCATTTCTTCTGAAAAGGGTAGTTAATTTTTTTTCCAGATTTTTTTTTGGTTAAATAATTATTTTGAACTTATTAGAATTCTAAGAAATTACTGGGGAATTGCGTTTCTCTGTAATTAAGTTTAATCAAATATTGAAAATTTGTTGCCCAAACATAGATTGCTGGTTTGATGGTAATGAAGCTTAATGGACTACAGTGGGAATACGGCAATTTCATATTGATTTTTAAATTGCAGTTTTGGTCAACTTCATTACAGAGACATACAGTAAAGGCATGTTTGGTAGATCATAAAAGCATATGAATGGAACGGATTTTTTAGTATATATCTTGTTTATTAAATTTTTAATTGATTTTATATTTTTAGTTTTGTTGTATTTAATTTCATTTTACCAAGTATGCATTAAGTTCCTGAAAGGTAATTCTTTGTGGGCTTTACACTGGCTATGAGCCAATTATGCAAAGGGTACATAAATTGATTGATTTTGCTTTGCTCATACCTTAATTAATGCAATTATATTGAGTAGAAACTTTTATCCATAACTGATAATCAAAGAAAAAAATGATGAGTTGAGAATTGAGAGATTTTGTTTTTCGCTAATATCTATTTGGAACAAAGAGTAAGTTAAAATTATAATTGTGGGGAAATGCTGTTATTAAGTCGAAGGTGTAACTAGGACATACTTGCATTCCAAAAATAGCACTATTTCTGAAGACTCCTTTATGGATTCTATTCTCATCCCAACAGCCCTTATCTCAGGACTTACACACTTTTTCTTCCTTTTCTGCAAAATCTTCATCCCTTCATCCCATCTTCAATCTTATCCTTACAGCTGCAATACCAGATAAGAGAATTCAATTTATTAATAAAATGATGTGGTCTCAAGGAAGGCAAGAAAGCCAAAAAGAGGGAAAGCTGAGAGACGTAAAGCTACAAGATGAGCACTAATTCTTTGACTAGATAGACTTTAGTTTAAAGATGTAAAGATTGGAGTGGAAAGTTGTCAGGTACCCTTCCCTTCTTCTATTTTGCCTGTTCTTCTTTAGTTGGGATGTTTCGTAATGAGAGTGTGAGCAAAGCAACTTTAGCTATGGAAATAGTTGTCTTTTGTTCTGAAAGAAAAATCTTGGAGACGGCAGCAACGTATTTGGACACACACCATTTGTTGTGCTCCAGCTCGTGCTTCTCCAGGCAGTGGATTTTTTCATTTTGATCCATTGCTTGAGTTACATGCAGAATGGGAGGTAACTCTACCCTATCCAACAAAACTCTTATATCCTAACCTTAATGAGATTTGAACATGGACAAATCTCATGTTCTAACTTCTAGATATTGTAGTGTTCTCCTTGGCGACAGTAAGAAGCATGTCTGTGAAAATGTAATGAAATATATCTACTTGTAAAAAATGTTTACAGTTCATCTACAGGTGATGGACAAGCACTTGAGTATATTGGCAAAGCAACATATAGAGACACGTTTCGTGAAAATTCATGCTGAGAAAAGTCCATTTTTGGCTGAGAGACTGAAGATTGTGGTTCTTCCAACCCTTGCTCTTATAAAGAATGCCAAAGTGGATGATTACGTGGTATGTTTTATTGAAAGGATTTGTTTTTGTCTGAATTTACTCTTTTTCTGCACTGTTTGAATGCTTCTATGCCCTGTGTAATGTATTAAGGTGGGGTTTGATGCGCTCGGCGGGACAGATGAGTTTAGCACGGAGGAATTAGAGGAGAGGTTGGGTAAAGCTCAAGTCATTTATTTTGAGGGTGAATCATCTTTACATACATCAAAATCTAGCACGCAAACTAGGAGGAGTGTGAGGCAAACTGAAAGCCATGACTCATCAGATTCAGACTAAACTCTGTTATTCCCAAAGCCTATGTCGTCATCTATATATGTACAATTTCACTCAATAGGTATGATTGTTGCATTAATGTTGGAAAGTATTGAAGTTTCATCTACTATATTGGGGTGGCAATGTTATATGATTTTTGTATTCTGGTATTATTGTGGGATCAATGTTATCATCCATCAGTTGATGGTATTTAGGTGCTACTAATTACTAATTTACTATTGTACTATTAAAAAGCAACTATCATGTTTTAGAAGAGTTATTTTTTTGTAATGGGCAATGAAGCTTTAGAAATCATCTTCATTCCTATTTTTTGGATTGGCTGCAACTGTTAAAGTAAACTGCAACTGCTACTGCAACTGCTAGGCTTCTTCTCTTCTAAATGATTGCAGTTTTCATCGTTTGCTTCTAGGCATACAACAAATCGAATTCGGAACATTATTCTACTATTAATTTAGAATTGAAGGCCAAATAATTAAAAATATTTCTTAATTGAGTAGACATTTAAGGAATAAATAATAGAATATGTAAATGCTAGTTTGAATTGAAGATTGCGATTTATTATGATATGCATATTCATCAACAATCAAAAAATTCATATCTAAACATGTGATATGACATTATACACTTACCTTAAAAACGTAAAAGTCTTAAAAAAGGTAAGTGAAATACTAATTGGAAATCTTATTCTAACATTAAATTATTTGAAATCTTTTTCAATATTTCTTCTAAAAGTAATTTTATACTAATAATTTTTCAAATTAACATTAAATTTTTCCAAAAAAAGGCATAACCCTATAAATGTATTTCTAGTTATTTAAAAAAAAAAATTAATATGTGTATCGCTACAAATCAGAACTATCAATTCATAAAAATCATATACCGAAAATCATGATCAAAACTGTAAATTCATTAGAACTACACTGTAACTCTCCAGAAGGACTGAAATTGGCAATTCAAGAGCGGATTTATGTTCAATGAACTTGTCATACCTATCTCTATCTTACGTTATAATGACTATCTTTTTATTTTATTATTATTCTTTAGGATGAAATGTATTTATTTAAAAGAATAAATTTAATGCTTTATTTTAAAACTTTTATTATATTTTTTTCACTGTTTTACGAATTACGAACACGTAACTCCAATGCATACTTGAAAAATGTCACTAATGCATAATTGATTATATTTTATCTATGTGGGAAGTGAGAATAATTAGATGAACAAAAATAAAGAATCAACATTGAAATTAATTGAAAATATTAACATTTTAAAAGAGCCCAATGATATTAATTCAATTCAAATTCTAATAGTTTTGAAAAATAAAATAACATTTTTATAATAATTTATTATTATGACAAAAAAAAAATTAATACTTTAATGAATCACAGAATTTTAACAAAATAAAATAATTAAATAACAAATGAAATTAGCAAATAAAACAACAATAACGAATCGAAATAGAAAAAAATAAAATATTTCAACTCTATCAATACAAAATTATATAAAATTATTTTATATTAATTTAAGTTATTAAAAAAATTAAAATAAATCTATTAGTAAAATAATTAAACAATTAAGTAATAAATGATAAATTGATATACATAACTAATCTAGCTATATTTGCTAACTTTTATAATAATTTAAAAAATAATAAAATTAATTAATTAAAAGAATTAGAAATATTAGTTGAATTTTATTATGAATTATCTCAATTATTATTAATAAATTGTAATATAACGCAATGAGAAATCTTATATAAATACCACTTGATTATAGATTACCAATACAACTATTTAATTATTATAAAAAAATCACAATAAAAAATTTATTTTTCTTTGACTATAGAGTTTATTATTATTTTATGTCAAAGACTTTTCCTTTTTATCGTTTTATTTCTTAATCTTGCTTGAGTTATTATTATTTTTGTTTTGCATGTTTTTTCATTCTATTTTGATTTTTTTTTCCTTACAATATTCATTTATTTTTGTCTACATACTTATATTATAATATTTACAGTAAAATATTAAATAAAAGCACGTAATTAATATCTAATATTATATTTTTTAATTTTAATTTTATTATTTAAAAAGATATGAATTTCTTTATTTCGGTAACAAGTCAATAAACCCTATTAGCCACTAATAATAAAATTATCTAATCAACAAATTTATATACAAAGGTCAAAAGCTCTAAAAGCTATAGTTGCTGGTGCGAAAATGGGTCAATGTTATCAAAATAAGTTTTTTTTTTTCTTTGCTTCCATTGTCAATCCAAAACTCAACTTTTTTTTTTTCTAAGGTAAAAAACTGTGAATTCTGCAATCTAAATATTTTATGGCCGGACTTTTTCTCCATATAGTATTTTATAAAAATCGAGAAACCAGAAAGGCGAAGTCAATAACTAGCTTGAAAAAGGGAAAAAAGAAAACTAATTTGCTTATCTTCCTAAAATACCCTTCCCGCTTTTAATTCCCACCATCTTGCTCCCACCTCCACCTGCATGTTTCCTATAACAACTCCCAAAACCGGAACGTTCTTCACTTTCTGCCTTTGTCAACTTTCCATTTATTTTCAGGTAATTCTCTCCATTGCTGCTATATTATAGAAAGTTTTGTTCTTTTTTTCTTCGTTTATTTTATTTTTGTCGAGTGACTTATTTAAGGCCGTTCACATTTTCCTTTTTAAGGCTTTTATGATTACTGTAACTTAGGGTTTTTACTCCGTTACCTATCATTTCAATACCTTGTAATCTCATAGAATTGTGGATGTTTCATTTTTAATTTGCTTGGATTTTAGACTTTAATTTTAAGATCATGTATATGGTAATCTAGGGTTTTCAATTTGCTTTTCTTTAATTCATTGACGTTAATCCTAAAATTGGACACTTTTCTACAGACCAAATGTCTTGTAATCTGAATATAGTTCTGTCTTCTGTGTTTTGTATTTTAATTTATTCTGATCTATCTGTGATATTTAATGAGTCCTTTAGACTAATGGCAGATCTAGGAAGTTGGCTCATAGGGGAGCGCCAAAGTACCGTAAGCACTTTTATCCCATGCAATATTATATGTAAATGGAGAAAATTTTCGTTCTTTAAGCATATTGTAAATAAAAAATGAAACGCACAAGTAAAGAAACTCTTTTATGGTAGTTTTATCTAAGAACATAGGTTGAAGTTTGTAAGTATAATAGAAATTCTATTTTATAAGGTCAGTGTATCTGAAAGTGTAGATGTAACTTCGTGAGCAAATGTGAATGTCAAAAGATTTATTCATTGTTAAACACTCGAATTACGAAAAGTAAATGCCAGGCACATTTGTTGATGAATAAAAGAATGATACTGGAGAAAAAAAAAATCAGTTAACTTTTCAAGGAAGTATTCATTGTTTAATAGCAAATATAGTAATGAGTTATTTATGAATCATATTGACTTAAAACTTTCTATATATTAAAAAAGCATTAGTTATATATAAGTATGATCTAAAGTTTCTAGATGTGTTTAATTTGAGAAATATTTTAAAAATAAAATCATGCATATGTTGTAAGAAAAGTTATAAAATATTTGAGTGCTATTAGGTATAACAAATAAATTATTGTTCACACATAATTTGGTTGCAAATAGGAATAGAATTTATAAAGGTGGAACTTTTTTTGAAGGCCAAGAGAGACTGAAGTTTTAGTATTCTACTGTCTAGTGCTTCTTCTTTTCCCCACTTACCTTGATTCAATTGCTTGTATCTACAGACTAGTCATGAAAAGAAGAAAGATTTCAAAAGCAAGTAGCCAGAAAGGCAAATATGAAGCAGAGGAAGTTAGCCATACAGAGATCCAACATTCAGGCCCTCCATTTGCACAGCTTCCTTGGCACATTCTTGTTAAGATTCTTCTTAGACTCTCTGTAAAGAGAATAGCCATTTGCAAATGTGTATGCCAAGCTTGGAAAGGTATCATCTCAGATCCTGAGTTTGCTAAACTGCACTTCTCCCAAGTAGAAGTATATCCGATTATTCGAACCTTCGATTCTACAAACCTGTCAAGAACCCTTTATCTTGTTCAACTAGAACAAGACCAAGATTCTGTGCTCAAGATTTCCCGTCAGCACAGCTAAATCGACTGTAAACCTGGATGTGACTGCAAGTCTGACGTCAAACTTGATATCAAATTAAAGCTTCCATTGCGTAACCTTCAATTGGTGCCCAATGATCAAATTGATGATATTGGTGTTAAGAGGAACCTTTGCCTCAGGTTGAAGACAAAAGATCACAAGTATAAGATTGTAAATTCTTGCAATGTCTTCCTTTGTTTGTCTCAAACACCTGATAATAAACCTGTTGCTATATGCAATCCTGTTACGGGTGAGTTCATCAACCTTCCAGAAGCTAAGATGATTGAAGATGATGATGGCTTCAAGGATTTTATTGATTGTGGTTTGGGCTTTAGTCCAGTGACTAACCAATTTAAGGTGATAAGAGTCTTCAAACAGGCATGGCATCCTAGTTCCAGTGCTTTTAGAGTTGAGATCTATCATGGTAGGTTGGCTGAAGTACATACTCTTGGTACAGAATCATGGAGAGATGTTGGCTTTGCTCCCTAGTCAATATATAAACTAGCATTTCCTACTTATTTGAATGGGGCTGTTCATTGGTTTTGTCTTGATGGTAGCAACTCATATTTTATAGTTTCATTTAACATTGAAAATGAGTGCTTTCAATCAGTTCCACCACCTTCTTAAGACTTTAATCAGCGTCTCTTATTTAGTGAGGGTAAGGGACATAATGTGAGGATGGGATTATTAGGAGTTTGTCTTTGCATATGTGATTCTTCTGAATTTATTTCAATTCATGTGTGGATTATGAAGGATTATGGCATCCAAAGTTCTTGGACTAAAGTTTATTCCATCAATAATGATGGTGATGACAGATGGTCTTATGGCTTATATCAACCTTTCAAGTACCTGAATAATGGAGCACTGTTGATGTTTCATTATCCCAAGAGTGCTCTAATTTATTATAATCCAAAAAGATCGGGATTTAAGTATTTTTAAGGTCACAGGATTAAATCAAAATATGAAGTAATCGCTCATACTCCAAGCTTTATCTCTCTCAAGGATGTTCTCGTAGGAACTAATGTGAAGGTGTTCAATATCTCGTCAAGGTAAAATGCAAAATTTATGGTTACTTCATGATCAAAATAATAGCTCGTACCTTATTTTGTGCATGATATGTACTTAAATATATTATGAAGAGGGTCCAATCCTCTTCACAACGCCATATAAACATGTATGCCTGCTTATAGAATAGCAATGAAGTTGGAAATTTAGTTTTCTTCTTTTTTTTTGTGGAACAAGATGAGCTAGGAATACTGCTAATTTATTTTTCTCATTATTTTCTCTATAGTTTTGAACTTATTACTTGAAACTGATATTTGATGGCTAGCCTTGTTGTTATGTGCACAAAAGTTTTAAGTTGATCATAAACTATTTGCTTGCTGCTTTGAATATATTAAAGAGAGATATGGCAGTTTAAACTAAAAGCAGCCATCAATTGATCGAGTGACATTTTAATCTGGGAGCTATAAATTGATCGTGGCGCTTTTAACTCCATACATGGAAGATTCATTTAGGGAAGAAAGAGAAAGCAACTTGAAAACTTTTATTATTTCTTTGATCCTAGAATACATCTTTCATCCTTCAGGTGAAAAATTCAAGTTAATCATACTATAGCAGTCTAGAAGACAAATATTTATCATGCTGTGTCTTGTATCAAATGCGTAATTTGTTTCTCTCGAGTCCTGTTTCATATAATGCACTATTGTAACAATAATATGGAGAACTTGCTGTTAATAGATACTTTTCACACATTTTTTAAATCTGGTGGCTTAACAGTTCCATTTTAAGTTATTAACCTTAAGAAAGTTGTCATGATTTCTGATTCTGAATCATCAAAAAATTTATATGATATTTTCATATTTGCAGCTTTTAGTTAAAATTGCTCATGTACCTATGAATATGCTAGCTGTATGGAGTAAAACATTATCTAAATGATTATTGAGCTATAAGGTATCAAATATGTATAGAGGTGTTACTTTCCTGCTATGTTCTCTAAACAGTCATGGAGATTTGTGTTGGTGTTGAAGTGGTTCTCGCAAAAAATGCAGATGTGCTGAGTTGATGCTGCAGGGCGAGTCTAGAGCTATTTCTTTGGTGAAAGAAATCAGGCAACTTGAGATTGATTCTGATAGCTCATATGAGAGGGAAAGATGGGATAAGCACTGGTGGCGGAAATGATATTCTTGGTCATGTGAAGAACTTTTTTTGTGAAGGGAATTTGCTTCAAAGATGCATATGCTATATATTTGGATGCATGGCAAGTTGCAACCCATTTAGTCTGGTTGCTGTTAAATATTTTAGGATCAATTGCAATTTTCTTGTTTTGAAGACAATTTTGCACTCTAGAGGTGAAACTCACATCATCTATTTGGCAGACTTTGCTGGACGGGAAGATACGAATCGCGAATTTCCTTGCCATCTAAATATGTGAAATGGTAAAACATATTCTTAATTGGAAGTTCAGTTTAATTATAAGGTAAGATTATTTAGGAGTCTATCATCAGGGTTTATACCTCATTAGTTGATGCTCATGTGAATGTAATGTGATTGTTGATGGAAGTTGGGATTATATGGATTTGCTTTAGGATTATGAATTATGAGATTAATGTGCACTCATGGTCCACTGGTTTTATGTATGTGCTCACAGGGCCTAATACAGACATGCCTATTTTATGGAGACAGTATCCGAATTATTATGCCTTGGGTGCAGATGGAAACTTACCTGCAATGAATGAACGGAAAAATAATCTATTTTCATCAAGTGATTTATTAAATAATCGAACCTTATGGTTAAAGGTTTCTCCTTAGTGACTTGGGGGCATGATTCATGGACCTTCTCCATTGTGTTGTGCTATTGATGTTATGATGGATGACACGTGAATGACACATGAGCATTTGAGAATGATAAGGATGACATGATTGTTGTTTGAATGTTTGTTTGCATGCATGCATGCATGAACGTCGATGGTTTGCCAACATATTATATATCACCTCATTGCGTTAAAAGGCATTGTAATTCCCATTCCCCACTATAATACAAGAGACATATTGTACTAGTTTTATTTATGATTAATGATTTTTAATTAAATTAAAAAGAATTGTTAGATTTTAATTAAAAAAATTTCATTTGTTTTCAACTGCCCAGCACATGTAGGGGAGTGACTATAATATATTGTACTAGTCTTTGTCCCGGCCTTTCATAGGCGCCCCTACGCCTATGGAGAGTGCCATTGGTTGCCTATTTGTAATTTTGATTGCCTCAATGTATTATTTGATATATAAATAAGAATGATCATTTTATCCATGTATGCAATGTTGTGCTATGTGTTACTATTTATTTTTCGATGATACTTGGATTGCTATTATATTCGATATCGATATTATGTTGTTCTGACGCCTCTCCTTGACTTGCAGATAACTAATTAATACTATTGGTTAGCTTGTTTGAGGGAGTTCCAAGCAAGTGTTTTTTTTTAGCATATAAAACAAAGAAAGGAAGACAAAAATACATTTGATTAATTTTTTTATCATCATATTGAAGATAAAAAAATATCCATATTGAACAAGAAAATAATTTAGCACCAAAAAGTGAAAATGCAATTAAATTTTTTAAGTAAAGAAACAGTAAACATAATTATACTGCCCAAATTCTCACACTATATCTATAGCCCTAATATATAACAAGCAACAAAATGGGAATACCACAAAAACACAATGTGGCACAACCCTTATTACAACTTCTAAACCTCAACGAACACTTACAAACATACCAAAGTCCTAGAAAACGACATAGTTTAACACTCAACGACAACGAACAACAAAAATACTAATATAGCAAATTATGGGACAAACACATATATATAGCAAAAGCTATAGTCTACATGCTCTCATACACGGTTCCTATTTCCTCGAGTTCGAGCAAGCACCTTTTTCCCATGGAGATGGCTATGGAGATATGGATAATAGATATTGATCAAACTGACAAGAGCATGATGGAGATCTCCCTGATTTAAGAAATCAAAATAAAAAAAATTGTATAATTGAATAAAGTGCTACTCTCTACAAATATAAGTTGTTTTAAGATAATTTTTTCGTCCACAAATATAAACCATTTTGAAATTATCAAGTAATTAATAATATTTTTCAAAATTTACCTTCATAATTTTCATTAATTTGTTACTCTTTCCATTTCACCTTAATAGCAATATTTTTTCTTTTCACAAAAATTAAGAAAATAATTAAAACACGTAAATTTTCTAAAAATATATATTAAAATATCTAAATTGTCATTCTTAAAATTAAAGAGGAGTATAATTTATGATAATTGATTACCAGAATTAAAAAATTTTCAAAATCTTATTAAAGTGAAACGGAGGAGTATAATGTATGAGAGTTAATTATTTTTATGAGAGTTAATTATTTTCTTAATGATCCTGTGATGAATTATATTTGTGGAGGGGGGAGAATTTAAGAAATAGAAGAAGTCATACCTTAGAAACTATTAATGCTGACTGGACAACATAGTTACCAAAAGGATCCTGAAGCACATCCAAGAAGTCAGGACTGTGCATAAGCTCCTCAATAATTGCGGTGGCATTCTTCTCATTACACTCCTTCAAACATTTCTCTACCACATTGCTTCCATATTTGTTCATGGAAAGAGTCACAAAATTCCCTCGAAGCCTCTCCAATACATTGGCCTCAGCATGAGGAATGTTCATATCAAGCACAAATTGCACAACATAATTCCTAAAATAGAAAAGGATACATGCTATTCAACCCCACTAATTTATTGAAAATATTGAAAATTAGATAAAAAAAAGATTTGAGGACAAACCCATAAGGATGCTCTGACAAGACTAGTGCATTATGTGCTATTTCAGCCACAAGACGCTCTTTAACTTCTCCTTGAGCTTGATTCACGGACTTTTGCAGTACGCAGCACCCACTTTTATCCATTGCAATATCAAAACAACTTTTAGCTATTTCTTCAAGAAGGCACTGCATCATCACAAAAAAATCTATTACTCCCTCTTTTCTAAATACTTGCCATTTGAAAAAGTACTGTATATGGTCCCAAATTGTAATATAAAAATGGACCCAAATGACCAATGTCATATAAAAATAGTGCAATAAGCTTAAACCTTTCTCTATCCTAACCAAACTTTTGTTAATCATGTTGGAATATGCTGTTCACACAATAAAAAGAAAGATAAAGATTGTTCCCATTTAATTAGACAAAAGACTTTTTGTCAAATGAGTTCAAAACATAAATGCTACTTTGAATCTCAATTTAGACAGGCTTGGCTTGTCTAATACTATGTGGTTTTGTATAAATAGTATTTCCAATCATATAGCATATTGTACATTTAGTTCAATAGCCAATTGTACTATCAAAACTGTAGGTGAATGAATAATACGTTACCTTAGTATCATCAACCCTAAAGCATTTTATGCATTGTTGAATTACATGGTGACCATTCTGATGTTTGGACAAGGAGACGGTAATATTCTTCAAAGAAGATATAAGAGTGGATGTTTGCTCTGGAGTTCTGATATGCTCTATCATTTTTTGTACCGCACGAGTCCTATAAAAACAGCACCAAAAAAAAAAAAATTAAGAGAATTAATTATAAAATAAATAAATAACATAATGAACGAGCTATACCCATATAGATGAATGCAAATATCTAGAAGTCTTTGCTCATTTCTTATCAAAGAAAGTAAAAGTTGACCCATTTGCTCTTCATTGCATGAACCAAAAAGCTTCTGAATAAGATAATTAGCAAACTGATCAACAATTAAATCACACAAATGATCTTTCACTTCCAAGAAAATCATCTCAATTTGATCAGCTTTTTGTTCCTCAATCTTCGTTTGCAAGAAACGACACCCTTCTTGATCTCTTGCTACCATAACAACTCTCCCCTTTACAAGATCCATTGTATACTGATGCTTTGATTGACGCTTATACAATGAAGAAAGCAATGGACTTGAATTTGTTTCATCTAATCCATTAACAGACCGAGCCCTACTAAATTGGGAATCAAAACTAGAAACGGAATCGGAACTAGGCCTAAAAACATTAGACCTTGTTGAGTAATCATAAGTAAACCCATCATAAGATGCGCTTCGACGCTGCAGATTGATTCTGTTATTGTTAGAAAAAGATTGGTTCACCAGAGCGCGGTGGCGATCAGTAATAGAAGTTGAATTTGCGGCCCGGAGCAGACCAAGATTAGCAGATATGCTTCTCATCCTATTTAGAGGCTGTTGTTGATTGGAAAATCCTCTATTTAGTAAAGAATTAGAATGGTGATGGTGAGGAGATGGATAGGAATGAGTCGCCGATATGTTCATACGGCCCAAGGCAGTTTCGAGGGTTTCGTGGTATTGGTTTTCCAAGTCAAAGGTTTCAGCAAAACTGGGGTTAGGGTTTAGGTGTAAACCAGATTCTAAAGAAGTCCCAATAGCCATTGGATATGTAAGGTGGTGGTGGTGCTGACGCTGGTGGTGGAGATTCTCCGGTAAAAGGTGGTGGTTTTGAGAATTATTAGGGTTTTGGTAAAAGCGGACTAGGTTTTGGATATTTGGGTTTTGAGGGGAGGAAATAGGGTTTCGAGGGAGGTAGCGGTTGTTTTGCTCAGGCGCTGGAGCAAGGCCAAGGTTGTTGAGGTGGTGGTGGTGGTTTAGGGTCTGAGAGAGATACGGAGAAAGAAAAGGGTTTTCCGCCATTAAAGAAGGGTTTTCCACCATCAAGGAAGGATTTTCCACCATCAAGGAAGGATCTTCCACCATCAAAGAAGGGTCGTCCACCATCAAAGAAGGGTCGTCCACCATGAAAGAAGACCAGTGAAGGTCGTCATGTTTGCGCCTGTCCATCCTTAACAAAACAATAACAGAGAAAAGAAAAGAAAGATATCACGTAAAAGAGCAAGTATGGAGGGTTTTTAAAAATTGAAGAGGATTTCGGGAACAAGCGAAATCAATTTGGTTGGAGTTAATCTTTGATATCATTCGGTGAGAGTTCAAAAAAGATTACAGAGAGAGAAAGTAGTTGTGACTTTGTGAGGAACTTGACAGCTTTTAATTCTAGCTAGGGTTTTTGAACGAGTAAGGAATAGAGTTTGGTATAAACTAAACTTCAAATATTATATAATATCTTTTTCAGATATTTTTAGCTTAATTATTAATTTATAATTCTAATATCTTTCATTAGTTACCAATTAATTAATTAATTAATTATAGCTCATATCAGTAAAATATTTAATTAAATGAATAAAAGTCAATCTGGTGCCTCAACTTATTTAACAAAATAAAAAAAGTTTAAAATTTTAAACTAATTTAATCCTTGAATTTATAAAAAAATAATTAAAAAGGTCCGATTTCACTTTTTTCTGACACTTTAACTCCCTAAATTTATTTAAAATTACTTAAAAAATCATATTTGACTTTTGGATTCAATTTAACCTCTAATTTTTCATTATACTTAAAATATGAAAATCATTATACTTAAAATATAAAAATCATTATATACACATTTATTAAAACTGTAGTTAGGGTCAAGCTGACTAATTTATTAATAAATTAATTAATTATAAAATGTAGGAAAATTATGATTTTAAGTTTATAAATATATATTAATTTAAACAATTTAAAATTAATCTCTGTTACTGGGTTATCACTTATGAAATCTATGTACTTTTTATGTTGAATAAATTAAAATCATAATGTATGTTTATAAATTTATTATATTACAAGAAATAATATTTTTATGAATTTTAAATTTATATTTATAAGTGTTAGAAAAATTTGATCGAATGGTCTTAGTATAGGACAAAAATGAATAAAAAATTAATCCTATTAAATTAAATCAATTACTCCTTCCGTCCCATTTTGTTTGTGTTATTCCTTTTTTGAATATTTACAAAGTTTTTAAATTTAAATGTATAAATAATTTTTTTTTTCATAATAACTTTTATAATTGTTCATCAAATGAAAGACTTTTATTAATATTTTTACGAGTTAAATGATAAAAAAGGGCACAATACCTTTTGTTGACTAAATTTGTAATGTGCGAGTTTTGTCAAATCATGCAAACAAAATGAGATGGAGAGAGTATTAATTTATAAAAATCAATACAAGTTTAAAGGTTAAATTGATCTTAAAAAATTAAATGAATCTTTTTAATAATTTTAAATAAGGTTAAGAGTTAAATTGGCCAAATGGTAAAATTCGATTTTTTTTTTTTATTTTACTGAACAAGTTTATGGACCAAATTATTATTTATTCCATAATTAAAAGAAAAGCATTGTAGGATAATTATTGAATCAACAATTGCATATCAAAATATTACTAATACAATCACATTTGTATGTTGGATAAGTCTTTAATTATGGAAAGTGGATATATACATAAATGTGAGAGAATAATTATTGAAAAATCTCTTTATGACTCTCATTCAAATATGTATCTTCTAATAATAAATAAAAAGATAAATTTGTCTCAATTAAAAAGTAAAAATTAAATGCTCAAATAATTAGTGAGAACACAATAGTCAATGGTTAACTTTATAAATTCACTCCAATCCTTTGAGTCAACAAATTATAATTTTTCTTTAAAAAGACTTCATATATATATATATATATATAATTATGCCTTCAACATCATTTCATGTTTTAACAAAAAATTGCTATCAAAATTTTACCAAATACAAATAGTGATCAATTAACTGTTATCAATCAGCTCATATGAATCAAACGAGCCCTTATTATGTAATTAAAGTTATGAATTTTAGTAATATTACATACTTCTCGGTATTAAGAATATTTTTTTACGTAAAAAAATACAAGGGTAAATTGAAGTTAAAAAATCTTCAAATAGGCAATGGAATGTTAGAAATCATATAGGCATAATGTTGACTATAAATTCTTATATGATTCAGAGTGAAAGGGAACGTAAGAAGACTTCAATACTTAACAAATCGATTTCCACATGAAAGAAAGACCTATTTTCTGTTTATTACATTTACTACATTGATTCAAATGACAAATTCATATGATGCATGGTATGGGTGGCAGAACATATGCTTAAATGAGTCCATGTAATTTTAACCATGTCTTGGACATGGTAGAGGCAAGAATTATATATAGAGTGAATCACTGTTGTTATGGTTTCTGAGAGCCAAATCATTCTTCTATGGAAGCTCATATCAGAGATAATCTTAACTATGCTTCTTGGCATAGTTTAATGCGAGCTCTATTTGGAGAGGAAGAAATGCTCGGATTCATCAAAATAAAAAGCTATATACCATTATGGACCGACTTTCAACAACCATTCTCAAATTCAAATCAAAAAGCAGATGAAAGAATCAATTATGGATGATGTCAAAAGAGGGTTTTAGTGAAGATAAACTATGCGCAACAGTGGATTGTGCAGGTATGGTATGATAATTTGTGATTCTCATGGTGAAATTATGGCAAATAAATTATTGTCTAGGTGTTATTGTAACAAATAAATTATTCACTCCACAACAACCTTACAATGACCATTCATGAATCAACTGTCTACAGAGGGACACACGGTTAACCAGTTGTGATAATTGTAACTGCTGAAACTGAATTAATACTTGTAGAATTTCCACAACAATCTAGGATGAAAAAAAAAAAAGGCTGCTGATGACTCCATCGACTGATTAGATTTTGGAACCAGCAGTACAAGCTGCCGGTACACGATGATGAATCACATTTTTACGAATGAAATCGTGTGATATAATCAAAGCTCAATTATCTGTTCACTTGCTTCAAAAGTTATAGTATTAAAAAACAAGGTAGATATTCCATAACGTTCCTTCAGAAATTCCGCAACAGACACAAAGACATGGATTCCATCTAAAGCTCCAAACTAATGATTCCAAGAGAATACATGTCTCTCTGAAAGCTGTGTTTCTGTGGCCATCCAAAATTAGCACCCCAACTCACTGAAGGAGAGTGTAGTCTTGCCTATTTCTGTAATTATATGAATTATCACAAGAGGCTGCCTCCATAACTTTTACCGGATGGCAGGTGGAGAAAGCACTTCAGCATTAACCACTTGGTTGACTGGAACAACAAAATTGTCTAAAGCCAATTTTCCTCCCAAAAACAAAAATCCAGAACATTCCTCAAATTCATCTACTATACACAGGTGGATTCAGTTTCTAATGAGAAAATATTCATGAACAGATAAACTTCAAGAATTACAGCGAACAACTTGGTATGACAATGGACTAAAGTTAGGAGGCATATGATTAATACATTTCAAACCTCATTAAATACTCAGAAAAATAGGTATATATCTAAAAATGCTCACCTTATTTTTAGTCAGAGATGTAGGGATTTCTATATGCAGAGAAACTCTTTGGGAAACTCCCCTGCTCAATGTCTCTGATAGCATTAATCACCTGAAAATAAATCAAGCTCTTCAGACTGCTATACATGTGATGACCACAGCTTGATCCCAGTTAATTCCACAAATGACCAGAAAATAAATCAACATAACTACTCAAGAAATGATTTAATACCAAAGCTATATGGAATCTGATGCACAGCATATTAAAGCTAACCAGCAAAGGCTTTGACCAAGAAAACAGTGCTCCAGATAATGCTGACGAAAATACAACCCACCACAGGAGTCCCTGAGTGACAAGAACTATCACCAAATTCTATTACCCTAAGCAATTGAAATTTAAAGGGTATTCTGGCATTTTCAAGTTAAGATATTACATGTTCTCATTTCCATCATTTCATTACAATTCTCGTCCATGGTGCAAATAAAATTACAACAATAACTAAGCCTTAACCCAAACTATTTGGATCAGCTATATGAATCATTTGTTTCCAATATCTGCTTTAATTGAAACACTTTTTGTGGAAAAAGAACTTTTGAAAGGGAAATTTTGAAATCATTTAATAAATAAAACAAAAGACATGACAAGCAACAACTACTAACTACGGTTTGCTATATGAATTTATAAAAGCAAATAAAACTGGAAACTAAAGAACCACATCATTGTGTTGAAACCATAAACATCTCAAAATGACTAGAGGTTCAACAAATCCATGGTTAACTTATCATAATTAAATAATATTAGTAAAACATCAGGAAAAAGAAAATATGAGTAAACTTAGAAAGCAGTCCAACCTGAAACTTCATAAGCTGTGGCACCATTAATTTTCAGCGGAAGTCACAGCAATTGTTTCTTGCAGAGTAACAGACTGACCAGATACTGATTTGCCCCTAAACCAGCAGATTTAAGAACCAAAGAAATCACAAGCTGTTGCCAAATTCAATATCTGTGCTGGAAAAGAGAATAGGCAGAGAAATTCTAATTCAAACTCTGAGCAATAAAAAATGTTCTTAGGCCTTAACCAGTTCTTAATTTTAATTCCTGTGGCTTTCCATGGGTAAAGCACTGCCCCTAATTAGGAGATTGAGTCAATTATCTCCTTTCCCTGGCTTCCCATATATATATCAGAGCTTCATTTTCCTTTTCCCTCACTCCAATAACGACCCTCCAGCTGTGGTGCAATGTGGAATTTTATCACTTGAATCACCCAATTGGAGTCATGCACTGCTCCATAGCAATTCAATGTGACATTCAACGGTCAAGACATATTCATAACTCTACACACAGCTTTGCCATTTCCTAAGGATTTGCATTTTTCATATCCTTCACCAATCCATGCAAGATATGATATATGCTCTCCATTTGAGGATGTGATGGGGACCCCACTAGAAACTCATGCACAACCCCATTAACGTTGATCCAGCTACAACCTGGTTGTTTCTTGACTCCTTTCTCCCTCATAAACCACCTCAGTGCTGATACATCATTCCATTTATGATCAACTGCAAATATATTGGCTAACATCACATATCCTGCAGAATTAGCTGGATCTACTTGAACAAGCCTCTTGTAAATAATTTTGGCCAAATCTACTTTAGAGTGGAGCAGGCAACCCCCGAGCAATGCCCCCCATACAAAATTATTTGGCTTGAATGGCATGGAGGTAGTAACATTGAATGCTTCCTCCAAATGGCCGTCTCGTGCAAGAAGATCAATATAGCAAGCATAATGTTCCAATTTAGGATGGACTAAAAAGCGTGAACTCATATCTACGAAGATCTTTTGTCCTTCATCCAATAATCCTGAGTGGCTACAGGCCCATAAAAGTCCAAGGAATGTTCCAGCATTGGGATGCAAACCAAACTCTTGCATTTTGAAGAAAAGGTTAACTGCCTTCACCCCCTCACCATTTATTGCAAGACCCATTATCATGGCATTGAATGAAACAACGTCTTTGGAAATCATCTGGTTGAAAACCTCCTTTGCCTTGTCCAAACTCCCACATTTAGAATACATGTCTATGAATGCAGTAGCTAGAATTCTATTAGATTGTAGAATGCCTTTCTGTCCTCTAGATTTCATGTATTCATTAACCCACATTCCAAGCTCAAGATCACCAATTTGCGCACAAGCAGAAAGCACACTAACCATTGTAACATGGTTGGGTCTACAAGTAGGATGCTTCATCATTAACCGAAAAAGATTCAAGCCCCCCAAAGAATCACCATTTTGAACATATGCATTTATCATAGAATTCCAAGGAAGCACGCTTCTTTTTCCATCATCACTAATATCATCAAATATTTCCCTACTCTTTTCAATATTCCCCCATTTCCCATACAAATAGACAAGAACATTATTGACTGAATCACGAGTCTTGGAATCAATTTCGTTAATAAATTCTAATAGAACAGTTACCCATTTCTCAATTTGATGAATCTCAAGGCTAGAACAGGCTGACAAAACACTAACTAAAGTATCATCTTCTGGATTCAAATTCTCCTTAACCATCAAACAAAAAAACCTTAAAACTTCATCAGAATAACCTGATTGAGCAAAACCAGCAATTAAAGAAGTCCAACAGGAAACACCTTTCTCGGGCATTTCATCAAACAACATACGCGCAGAGACCAAATCCTTAAACCCTTTCGCATAAATGGCTACGAGAGCATTGCAAACAATAGGATCAGTAATAAAACCAAATTTCAAGATGTGGGTATGCACTTGCTCCACATAAAACACATTTTTTTTAGAACCAAAACATGCCTTCAAAATAAAAGAGAAAGTCAAATCATTAGGGTAAAGGTGCTGCCTTTTCAATCTCCGGAAGAGCAAAAGAGACCCATGAAAATCACCCTCATGAGCTAAGACTCTAATAATGGCATTAAAAGGAAACAAATTGGGATTTTGAAGTTGGTTAAAAAGACGAAGAGAAAACTTGGATGGGTAATGGCCAATAAGACGAGTGGCTATGAGGTTGTTTTGATGAGCATCGAGACGAAAGACTTTAGCATGGATTTGGAGGAGGTGGGGAATTGGAATGCGGCCTTGTAAAAGAGTAGAAAGAGTTGCAGAAGTTAGGCTGGCCTGATTTCGCATTAAGAAAGTTGGAGCTTTGGAACTTCAAGATTTTGGAGCGAAGTTTGGTCCGTGAGTTTTGAAAGTTTGAATTGTTAGAAAGCATGGGAAGATTAGTCATTAGCCATTTAAAGGCTCATTCAGAGGAAAGAAAGAAAAAAAAAAAAAAACGCATGAAGTTCTGAGTTTTTTTCAAATTTGCCGTATACTTTAATTTTATCAATTAATATTATCTTTTATTATCAAATTTGACCTCCCTCTAAAATTCAATTAGGTGCAATCCAATAATAAAGTACTGGAGTGAAAAAGCCTATTTGACAAATTGAGGTTGTTGATGGTGATGGCATAAGTCATACCAAAACTTTTAAACTTGTAGTGAAATGAGAAGTAGAATGTATAAACAATGCAATCTTTTAACCTGGAAATCCTAAAAGTAAAAATGAACAATAAAATGATAACCACGTGATTGTGAGTTGGCATGTTGTGGAGCCAATTAATAGCCAAATAAACAACAAACTAATGAATTTTGGACGAATGGCATATTTAACGAGGAAAAGTAAATTTGAGATAGTAATCGGCAAAATTTACTAAAAACGTCAAACTTTAAGCTTGTTTTAATGCTTTAACCTAATTTAAAAATAAATAGTATTTTGGCTTAACCTAAAAAAACTCTAAGCTATGTGACCTATTAAAAAAAAACTCTAAACTTACTTTGGTCTCTTTAGTATTTAAATGAAAAATTTTATATTAGTAGCATCCTAAATTCTATTTCAGCTGAAGTTTTGAATAAAAAAATTAATAAGATGGCTCTCACAAGACTATAATGGGTTAAATTAACCCCACACATCAAAACACACCGTTTTTTACAAAACTCATCATTTGACACAGATTTGTTTTGTTAAGAAAAAAAACGAAATGGTTTCAAGAACTGAAATTCTGTCGCCATGAAAGTTCAGACCAAGAGCTCTCTTCCTCACATCCTCACTATGGTCGAGAACTGCCAACAAAAATACAACGACCTCAACCGCTGCTTCACACCACCATATATGACTAGAACCGAGAAGATATTGAAAAAAACAATAATAATGCAAAGTAACCAAAACGACAATGGACCGATATTAGATCTACAACGAGAAGGCTCCCAAAATGACAAAAAGTACAAACCAGAAAAAGAAAGAGTCGGCCTCCGCTAGCAACGAATCTGACCAAGAAATGGGTTAGTGAACGAGTCAAAATCCACCGATTCAGGTGATAAAACGGTGAGACACTGCATTTTGCAAAGAAACGCTATCCCTTCATCAGTAAATCTATCACTGGAGAAAGTGAACAAAGTGAAAATCGTATGGTTAGAATTTGTTCATCTGTTGAGTGATGTATTGAAGGCGGGATCCAGTGAACCGCAGGAACATGCCGCCGGTGCAAGGAAGAAGAAGGAAGAGGGGAGTATGGTGTCAAAATGGTACATTTCGATTCCTTGAGTTAATTTAAACCAACAATAGTTATGTAACTGTGAGGTTCACTTTAAAAATTTTATATTCAAAACTCCATCTGAAATTGAAATTAGAGTGCTAATAATACCAAACTTTTAATTTGGGATGTTAGGTCAAGATTTTTTTAGATCAATTGGAAACTGTCTTATAGTTTCTACTGGAAATCTGGCCAACTCGAAATCAGAGATTCTCCACCAAATTCAACTCTCAAAACTTGTAATGGCATTTGCCACTTCGAATTTCGCTCATAAAATCCCTAATGTCAAAACAATCATTATAATAGATCTGTTGCTAATTTGCTTTACATTTGCTGATGTGTTATTAATTTTCTTGAAATAGTTAGAAATTTTCGGTTAATAAATTTCGATAATATAAGTGTATTTTATCTTTTGAAATTCTAATGAATTGATAATTTTTTATTTGTTTTATTTTATTTTATTAATTAATTTTCTTTTTCAATTTTTCACATTATAAATTTATTATCGTAATTGTATTTCAATTTTTCACAATTTTTATTATTTTGCTTGCTACACTAATTTTGGAAAATTTGTGCATTTATAGAAACTTTTTGGAGGTACTAATTATTTTACTCCTAATATTCTAATTAAATTTTATAGCTTAGTAATAAATATAATTTTATTAGTTTTATAATTTAAATTAATTTAGTTTATGATTGTAACCTTTTTTTTAAAATTTTTACATATTTTTGAATAAAAATGCCTAATTATTAATATTTTTTTAGTTTTAACATTGCAATAATGATTTAATACCTTTTAGATTCACAAAGAACAAATATCAAAGAATAAAAAAAATTAATTTAAGCATATAAAAATACATGTATCCTTTTTGAGATAATCTATTTAACATTTTAATTAATTAAGTTTTTAAATTGACAAAAATATCATAAAAAATTTTAATTTTATTTGTTGAAAAATAAATATAATTTAATTGTGATTGTTTCCATCAATTTCCTATTTAAATCTAAATTCTATTAGAAAGAAGGGGAAAAGGAACATTAGGTTCTTAAAGCTTAAAATAGGGGAAGAAGAATAAAGATAAAGATTTCTATCTATGGTTTAGTTCAAACCATTTCATAAAGCTTAAAATTAGTTAACTAAAATAATGAATTAATAAGAGAATTATAGATATACAAAAATACATATGTATAAACGTAAAGATTATTAAGACAATCAATTATTAAATCAAATGAATTTATTACCGAAAAAAATAAATAAAAAATAAAAAATTATAAAATTAAAATTAAATTTAAATTTTAAAAATAATATTACTATATAATATAAAAGAATAAAATAATTTATGAGCAAAAACAACGAATACAATCGTACAACGCACATTAAAAAAAAAATTAGTAAAGAAAATAAAACAACTCCAGACGTTAAGATAACTCAATAATTATTCATACCAACCTATCATCCTTCATACAGGACTCAAAAGAAATCAGAAAGCACATATTAACTTTTTTTATCTAATCAAAACAAGAGAGAAAAAATAGAATATTTAATATTTAATAACTGTTATAGGTAACAAACAGTTTTTCGCGCAAATAACTGATTTGTGAAGTATTTTTTATTTTTTTTTATAATAGCATTAACCTGAAAACGATTTACACAAAGACCAAAGAAAACTAACACAAATATAAGCAAAACCATTATTGGTCCTCTCACTTGAACCCTCTTCATGTTGGAAAACAAACTTTGTATACACCAACAAGCCCTTCTATGTACATATGGAGTATGAATAGCACCTTCAAGCAACTTGATCATCTATCCACACGGCCATCATTTTCCACATTGCTTGTTAAAGACAGAAGTTCCGTCAACTCCATTCTATACTCTAGGCCTCGAAGGTAGTGTCCTAAAAGCATACACCTTAAGGAATAATGACAAGAATTAGAGCAAAAAGAAGTAATTTTTTTACCTAAACCACTATTTAATACTTCATCACATGCAACAAATTGGTATGATGGCCACCGGATTTTTAATCCCTACATCCTTTTATTGTTTTCATTAACTGGCCGATTCGATATTTCATTGCTTAAAATTCTGCAATGGGGAGGCAAAAATGAGTAAGTTCTCCGAACACTGAACAAGCCAATCACCTCTTGCTTTCTTATATGTATATATACTTTTCTTTAGAGGAAAGATTTGGCATCTTGATTTTACATGCTAAACAAAAACAGTCAAATTTGCTGTTCAAATGTTTTCCGACTAGGCCGCTGCCAAGTAGTTTAAATTTGCAGGTAATCAAGATTCGAATCGATGTCTCTACATCAGTTTCAAGGTAGATTTAAGTTTCCAATTTCCAAAAGTTTCAAAGGAAAAAGAAAGGAAAATCAGGGATTAAAACACAACAAGAACAAGGTCAAGGGATTTGGGCTAACCAGAACAGCAGACGAGCAAGATAGTCCCTTGTCAAGGAAATGAGGGGTTGGAACTGGAGCGAGGTGTTTTCAATAAGTTCAGGACAGCCTTCACCCCCAATTTTTCGCGTCCCAGTTGATGTGCTGTTCTCTGATTGAGGTGGAGCCTTGGAGTGCATCTTAGGAGAAAGAGTTGCCAGGAGGCCATGGACTACAGAGTGGATTACTTCTTTCAATTCAGGAGATGTAGGCTCTGATAACTCAGCAACCTGTACAGTTTAGAATTTTGTTAGTTGAAAATAATACCCGAAGCCCACATCTTAAGAAGGTCTTGGAAGTGCAAAACAAAAATCCATATCAGAAACAGAATACCCATTTAAAAAGAAAAAAGAAAAAAGAAAAATTCATTGCCTGTTTGAAATATAAGAAACTTATAAAATCAGATTGAAGAACATAAATACATGTATAAGAACACGTTAGTATAACCTGATAGGTTGCCTTAATCACGGCCAACAGTTAAACCAAAAGCCGATTCTCGACCCTATACATAATCAACATAAATTAGACTAAATCTTGTAGCATCAGCATGTAAAGTCAATGCAATTAATATTAAGATGTTACTGGAAGCAGGCGAGTTTCCATGGCCTTCAGAATTGCATTTAAATAAAATTATAGTCAGCATGCTTTCGGAGAAAAACTTCTCCATTATATCAACTTTACTGTCAGCCTCATTCCAAGTTCAACCCATTTGGCTTGTCCTCGTGATAACAGGAAAATTCAAGAAAATTTTGCAAGTAAAAAATGTTATCACATGACATCATCAATCTAACATGTCAAACCCTCTGGCTTTCACTATTATATTAAAGAACTTTTTCGAGCAAAATGTCATTAGTACAAAAAGCCTGTAATCACCAACTTGACACAAAGTTGCGACAACAGCATCCGATGGTAGCATATCGTTGCAAGCAAAAGTTCAGTAATTCAAAATTGCTTTGGCAAAAACATAAACAGAAGAGAACAAGTAGAGCAACTAAGATATTAGAATAGAACCTTCTCCGGTTTTAGTGATCTTAAATAGTCAAGTAAATCATTCTTTTCTTCGCCAACAAACTGTTGCATCTGAAGAGCAGCACTTTTCCTCTTGACTTCATGGAGTTCCTTTAATAAACAAAAATAACAAAAAAAAAGAGAAAAAAAAAAATGTAAAAATGCATCCTGACCAGATTGTTGATAACAATATTGATAAAGCAGCCAGACAAAAACAGAAGGATAGCAATGTGGGGCAGGGAACTGTGGGCAACAAGCAAAACCATATAAACAGGCAAGACATCAGCAGTATCAGAACCCCATAATCTATAGATACTCCCATTAAGATGCAGGTTCTGAAGTACCAGTCCTGCCATCCTTCTTTCTTCTACCACAAAAGGAAATTTGTAAATAATTTCTTTTTGATTGTAATTATAACTAATCAAATGCAGAGGTCTTACATGACATACATGTAAAAAAATCTTAAAACTAAATGGGCTCCTTAATGTGTAAGTATAAAATCATTCACGGTTCGCCTCATGTTGTTTCTTATTAAATTCATAACAAAAACTAACAGCAAACCTTTGATTGTCTAGCTTCGTAACTGAGTTTGAAAACAAAATCTCTAGTTTATATACGTACAATATGATTTAGAATGAGTAGCATATTATCTATTAATTACAAAACATTTTAACAACTTTTTAATGTTAGTCTCCTCTCTTCCTTTAAAAAAGCCCAAAATAAAAAAATCTAGTCATGCAACTGCAGAGCAGGCATACCAAAATCAGTAAATAAAATTGAGAACTCTCAATAAGAGGTCCAAATGAGGGATTAAAGAATAAGGAATAACGAAAAAGTTCAGAGTAATAGTGACTGACAGTTACTTGTCAATGACAATGCTACCATAACCTTGAAAAGTCTCAATCTAAAATTGCTAGAAACATCCATCTCCTATTATAACTTTCTTTTTCTTGTGAACTGTACAAGGTAAGTAAAATGAATCTATATTCCATGAAAGTTTGACATTCATATCCACAGTTTCAACAACCCAACCTAACAAAAACCAACTCCATCAGCTGCATCAAATTTGTATGACACACATGACCATAGAAACTACATCTATATTAAATTTCCCATTTCAAAAACAAACCTCAGACCATAAAAGAGTGAATGGCAAACACATAATAAAAAACTGAAAGCAGTTTTAAGGAATCCTAAGGCCAACTCACATACCTTGAATCACAAGAAGGTTCACAGGCAGCTTATTACCATTAGCTTATAAAGTGACCAATCCATATTATTCCTACCACCAGAGCTTTCTATTTAACACATAACACAACCCACCTTTTGTACCTACACTCACATCCTCCACCAAATAAAGATGATATAATTCTTTGGATTGTTCAATTACATTAATGAAGCCTTTATTAAATCCAACCATTCTATGCATACCGAATTTCATTAAAGGCATCTAGTTTAAGTATAGTAGTAAACTATAACAAGAAACTTGAGAACTTATAGCTCGGACTTGTTCATTGAAAAACATAAGTTCCCAGAATATGTACCTTTTTCACAGAAGATAAACGAGACTGCAAATCAAGAATATATTGCTGAGCTTCAGGGGAGACTTCACCAAGGCCTTGGATACCGATATTATCACATAGGTCTTCTTCTGTTGTTTTTTCAAGTTTAGCAATTTTTTCATAATATTGATTCATTTTCTCACCATCCTCCTCTGTCCCTTGCAAATCAACTTTAGAGTTTTCTGGTTCTTGGCTTTCATTATTGCCTTGATGAACTTCAAAGTTTTTTTCAAGGCAAAGCCTATACTCAGCATTCCTCAATGTATACCTACAGGTCAAGCAGAAAAGTAATTCATAGTTACCTGATATCATACAAGAAATAGTTGATAAAATATTATTGAAGGCTACCAAGTTATCTAACAAGTAACAAAGCAATTAATAACTCCTGATCTAAGTAACGACGACATATTAATTATCTGCCTTTAGAATGATGAGATCTGAAAATAAGGCCTATTCAAACTGTAACAAGCCCTCTGTCAGCCAAGGGCAACCAATGTTACAATATTAATGAATTCAGACTTTTGAGGGACCATAGGATATGGATTGATAAGAATAAGCCAAATGATTATACCCAGTCATCATTGAAGAGATCAACAACTTGGAGAGAGGTTCCCATAAAGCCTCAATTAAAACTTTAAATCGATCAGACGGAAGTAAACCCAACATGCCAGAGATGGTCCTCTTCATTGCATCCAAGGTAGTAGGTGGAACATCTCTTTGTATAAGGCTCACGTCTAATGGTTCTATTTCTTGTATCAAATCTGAAAGAATTGATTTCTGAAAGAACAAATGCTGGAAATCAATATGAGAGAAAAATAAACAATAAAACTGGGCAATTGTAAAATACATTATGCAAATTATTTTCCTAACTGTTCATTATTGTCTTCATTGGTAACTATCAGGACCTATTAATGACAAGAAGTGGAAGGTAGATTGAGTAATCTTCAATTAGGTTGCATGTGATGTACAAGCATCGAAATAAAACAACAAAAGCCAAAAGAAAAACTTAACCATATAGAACCAAGGGCAAGAAGTTCATATATATAACTCATAGACCTTGTTCCTTATCAGAAGAAAGCAACAGTCAAGTCTAAGATTGACGACTTGCTCCAAAATAATAATTTTGAGATCAAGAATCCTCTACAGTTTATTCTATTTATTCATCTCCCTAAAAATCATGCATATAGGCACATGTAAGCATGTGAGTGTGTGTGTGCAGGTGAAGAGGATACACCAAACATAATGCAGAAGGTTCAAAGTTCATAAATTTGAATCAAAATGATCATACAATGATAAATCGTCATTGCCTTTCTAGAATGGAAGATCTAATCCTGTAATGTCATTTTCTAATACATGGTACAGCATTCAACTATTCTAAACATAAAGCAATCCTTCTTTCCCTGAATTAACTCTTCATTGTGGATTGTTACAAATTCTTCAATTTATTGAACACAAATTTGATGAGTTTTCCAACAATCTTGGTAAAAATATTTTTCCACATTTAAGTTGTAGGACTTTTCCATAATTCAGTTAATCACACCCCATATTTTGCAAAGAACTATAGTGGAATTCCATCACTTCAAATATCATTCCAGATTGCATTGTTCAGTTCAAATGTTCAACCAATTGATAACAACAGCAACTAATATGCCCAGCAAAAACAATAAGGATTCACCATGAATGCTTTGCATAGTATCCAAGCTAATTTCACACACCCAAATATCTATTCAAAAGATTCATCATGTATGCAGCTCCTTCTGCATGGTGTTTTCATTTGACATAGGACAGATCCGTGAAGGTGAACATAATGAGAATTTAGATGCTTAACTACAAATAGTTGAGTACCGAATTCCCTAGTGTTGATCAAAACATAACGCAGTAGGTAATTCAACCACTCATTAATTTCGCATTAAATAATCAGAAAGTGAAGTCAACCATTTCATTTTAATGAATACTTACTAAATTATATAGCTATAACAGCAGCATCAAGAACTAATATAACTAGTAAAAAAAGAATCATCAAGGACGCCTTGAATTATCCAGTTCCATTAGTTCACAAAGAAACTGAACAAGCAATCAATTAAAAAAAAAAAAAAAAGAGCTAGTTATAATCATATCATATTAAACTTTGGACGAATTCAATTCCTCAATAAGGACACAGTAAAAGCAATTGAAATTGAGCTAAACTCTACAAAAACATGCGTCAAATGCACAAACTACCAAAAATTTTGAATTCAAGAAAGAGAACAAAATATTAATCACTGACCTTATCAGCTGAACCCGACTTCTGATCGAATAACAAATCATCAAAAGAAGAGGCGGAATTGGAGGAAGCGAGAATTAGGGTTCGGATTTTCCTAGGGTTTGATCCAGCAGCGTTAGGAAGAGGAGAGAAGGGGAACGAGAGAGAGAAACAAGGAAGGTTGCTATGGTGGGAGGAAGGGAAGAAGAGCAGAGGAGGAGGAGGAGGAGAAGAAGAGGATAGAAAGGAAGCAAAGGTTGCCATTGAGACAACAACCTTGTTTTTGCAGTCTCTTTCTCTTCTTCTTTCCTCTGCTTGACTCTCTCTTCGCTCTCTCTCTAGACAGCAACAGCCAACCACAATATTTTTGTTAAAGAGGACAAGACAGAGTGGAAGAGCGACGGACGTCGCGTGAACACGTTCCGTTCGGCGATTGATAGTCAACACTCAAAATTTGTCAACTTAATTCGCACTTGCTATTGGCTCCCACATTGTCCCATTTCCAAATTTAAATTATAGATAATTGTTATTTAGCCCTAAAATCTAACCTAATTAACAATTTATTCCGGTTTCAATCATCGAAGGAAAACAGGGTTGAACTTAGCTTTACTTAATTCACATATATACTTGTTACTAGACCAAAGGGGTGTATTGGATTATTAGGTGTCTATTAGATTTAAAAAATTTTAAAATTTAATGGTACAATTTAAATTGTTTTAAAGTCTATTAAAATCTTGTGGTATTAAATTTAGATTATTATAAAATTTATAAAAATCTGATAACATTCAATTATGACTTTTAAAAGTTCATATAAATTTGGTAGTATTCAAAAGATTATTGATTTGGAAGGATTTTATAAAATTATCAAATCTATTCTATACTATATATAAATGTGATAATAACGGGGAATAATGAAATTTCTAATATCGCTCTCAATAAAATTTAGAATATTTTAAAATAGATTTGGTCTTAACTAATTTAAAAATTACATTTTATATCAATAAGTGTTTCGCTGAATCGTTCAATACTCTTCTCCCTTAAAGAAAATCGAGGATTCGATCATTATAAATGGAAAACATAGACGTTGGAAACATTACATTTTATTATTTGATTAGATATAATTTGTACAAATTATATTTTAAATAGATAAATATATAATAAAAAAGAAAAAAGAAAGTATACTATCTCTTTTTATGATTGTAGGAAAAATTGGGGATTTGTTTGAAGATGATATAATGATTGTTTTATATAATCTTTTTTTTTTATTATTTATTTATTTAATTTATTTATTTTAAATTTACAATTAGAATAATAGATAAACAAAATACTTAAATAAACTCATTAACTGATTAATATTGGATCCTAACATGATTTGTTTTGTAATTTTTATTTATTGGCTTGGCTTTATTTATTTTTTGTTCGCCAAAATCAAATTTAATTACATTTTAGCATTTTCAAGGTTATTTTTAGAATTCAAATTGATAATTTTTTTAATATAATCTATTTTTTTTGTTATATGTTGAGTTTTTAAAAGAGTTTTATTCTTAATAAAAATTTATTATTTTCTTTTTCGTTATTGAATTAATTTATAACCACTATCATCTTAATTTAATAAGAGATTTATATTTCCTTTGCAATAAATAGATGATATCCTAATTAAGCGTTTTTAATTTTCTTGATAATTTTTTATATCCTAAATATATTTGACTTAAAAGAAATAATATTTGTAAAATTTGAAAAAAACTAGAATTAGAACTACATATTTCTATTTTGGGTTTTAAGAGTTTGTTTGTATGTTCATATATTCTTTTATCTAATAGACTAGGTAAGTAATACTATCATTATAGTCAAAATGATTACCATTATTAGTTTGGATCATCTTATTAATACTACCAGTAAAAAAAATTATTATTGTTTTTCAGTATAGCTGTATACAGATATTGATTTGGAATTGAGAGCAAGAGTTAGGGATTTAGTGATAACTTTATTTTCTTTTTGAGCGCCTAATAGAGTTTCAAGAATCTGTATTTATAAATTAGAAACTAAAAGATTATATATAAGGATTGAGTTGAACTTTACTTTAAGATCACTTCACTATAAAAAAAATAAAATCAAGCACACAAGAAATAGCTTATATGGCAAAATCTAATACAAGTTAACTAATTTATTTATTTTAATCTAAACAAAAAGTTTCATTTTGATATTATATAGATAAAAAATTAAAAGAGCATAAAAAAATAAAAATATAACCAGTATTGTCAACATGCAAAGCACTTCATAAAGAAAGGCTAGTACGAATAAAAGAGTCATTTATAAATTCATCTTCCAATTCAAAGACTTTAAAAATCTTTTAAAATCTAATAGAGTCTTAACCCAATCCACCCCTTAATAAGGATGGAAGTAGAGCGGGTACCCATAAATTTTAAATGTATCCATTTTAAACTTATTTTAATACTCATTTAATAGTTGTATTCAAACTCGTTTAAATTTTACTATCCATATCTGTCCAAAACTCATTTAAAATACCTCTTAAATGGGAAGGGTAACCGCAAATCTTAACTATTCAAATTCAAACTTATTTAAAATATATTTTTTACTAATAATGGACAGAGTATCCATAAGTACCCAATATCGAACCTGTTTAATATAGCGATTAACAGGTAGCGGTTATCCAAATCCATATACACGTACCCTACCTATATGCATTATGTGTTGTAATTTTACTACTCATTACAGGCAGTAATTTCACTATCTATATTTGCTTCCAACCCATTTATAACTATTCATATTCTCTTTAAACGGCTCAGAGCGGATCGAGCATCCCAAAATACTCGTACTGCTCTCATCTCTACTCATTAAGATATAAAATAATGTATAAATTATTAGATTAGTTTCAAATTAATTCATGTGTTGAGAATTTTATATTTTAACAAAAATTAATATTAATGTTGCTGCAAATTTTCGAAATTAATTTCATTATTTTTTAGAATTTTTATGGATTGATTTCAATTAAATAATGATTTAATCAAATAAAAAAATTGAAAAAGCTTTAAAATAGTCAATGAACTGAAGAATACAATCTGCCATTATTGTGGTCGAACCATCAGGCTCCGTGAGCTGCAAGCGACAAGCTATGCATCGGTTTCAATTAATTGAATGGAGCGAGCTCTGATAGTTGACCCAGGTTCTGGCTCGGGTGGTTGTTGATTTTTAATTTTATATATATGACAAAAAAAATCTGAATTTTGACATTTTTAACAATTTCAATCTATTTTTTAATTATTACAATTGATACCGTGAATTAATTTTTTATTAACAATTGTGGCCTCCATCCCTCCACTGTTAGTGTTGTGTTGGTGTAACCGTTAATGGGATTCACAGCATGACATGTAATTAGATGATTGTAAAATCCGCTACCTCAAGAATTCACAAGAATATCAATTGGAACGACGCCGTTTCTATCCTTGCCCAGTAAAACAGAGAAACATCGTCGTTCTATCTTAGCCCAACGACAACCTCTCTCTTTTATTTTTGAGTCCCAAAATATTTACATGCCCACAGCGTACTCGAGGATTAGAGCTTATAAATATTTTCGACACTCTGCTCATATCAATCATGGTGCCGAATTCATCTCACAAGAAACAAAAGTCCTTCGTCAATGAAATAATAAAGAGAAAAGACTAAGAGATGAAATTGTTCGTTAATGAAGAACAAAAATTGAAAGGAGCGACTTTGATTTTAACTTCCTTCAATTTCATAGAAGATAAGACAAGCAAGATTGCTATGAGGATATTTTTGGGATTGAAAATATTTGGGGATTCAAAAATAAAAGAGAGAGTTTGTCCTTGGGCTAAGATAGAACGACAATATTACTCTATTTTACTTTGTAAGGACAGAAATGGCGTCGTTCCAATTGATATTCTTGTAAATTCTTGAGGTAGTGGATTTTACAATTATCTAATTATGTGTCATGTTGTGGATTCCATTAATGATGACATCAACACAATACTAATGGTGGAGGGATGGAGGCCACAATTGTTAACAAAATATTAATTCACGGTATTGATTATAGCAATTAAAAGAATATGTTAAAATTATATAAAAGGCCAAAGTTCTTCTTTTTTTTTTTTGTCATTAGGCCTTTATTTATTTATTTAAACTTGCGATTTTCTAACGAGACAATTTGAAGAGACAAGAAGTATGTGGTCTTCTGATCACATTACAACTATTCTAGGAGCACAAGATGACGGCTGGCAATGCTGGCCATCACAGGCCTTTTACTATCAATAACAATAAGGTTTTAATGAAATTTTGGTGAAGATGAGGCATTTGCTTTTTGGTCCCTCATTGTTTTCAATTTTTCAATTGGGCTCCAAATCTTTTAATTTGTTCAATTAGGTCATGAAATTAATTTTGATTAGATATGTAAAAGTCACAGTAATTCCATCAAAATCAATCAAAATCTATAAAAAAAAGTCTCACTATTTCCATAAAATTACATGTAAAATTCTAGTGAAATCTGTGAAAATCTTAAGAAATCTTTTAATTCCATCAAACTCAATAATTGTTTTAAAATCTTACACAATCCTAACACAATACATCCCTTTAAACATGTAAGTTTCATCCACATTGTTTGCTTAGCCTATGTTCTAAAGAAAATAGTTGGTTTCGGAGCATAAAAAAAATGGTAGCTACTTTGTAAAAAGTGCTTATCGGTGCTAATCTCTAACTTTTCAAGTATCAAATTACGATAGAACTTGCAAGTGTGGAAGATCATACTCCAACACTGGGCACGTTAATTTGATGATGATGACATAGGTTTTGTACACTAAGTCATTTAATGTTATGGTTAGATGTTATGTTTGATTATACATGAATGTTTTATTTGACATTATATGAATGAGCATGTAAGCATATTTGGATTAAAAATATTATGTAGTGACCATCATTTCGTATGACTGTATCGAGTGATCTAACTCTACTCATTGAGTTGAAATGCCAAACTCTATATCAATTATTTTTCCTAATTACAAGCTTAAATCTTATTTCAAATCTTTTTACAACTGATCAAATGAGAAAAAACATACGAAGAACATCTATAAAGGGTATTATAATTGAAATCAATATAATTTAGTTAGTTCCACAATTGAGATAAATATATGTATGAAGGTACATGTTACTAAAAGATAATAACTGTATTTATATTGTATATTATGTACTCTAGTAATATGTGCCTAGTGAATCATTGATATGAGCTTCTGTTGAAAAGAAATGGGCTTGAAGAATGTCATATTTTGAAACTTATGTTTAGAGAATGTCAGGTTGATTTTTCAATTTAAATTTTTTGTCATTTTGGATTTGTTTTTACTTTTGTACCTTTTTTTTTTATTTTGTTAGGCATTAGTTTGTTAGTAAATTAGAGTTTGACTTTATATTTCTTCTTTTTATTAATTTTCTATTTTAATTATTAGTGTTTTAATTGCTTAGTGTTTCCTTTCGTATTAATTTTTTAGTTTAATGCTTGTTTCATTTTTTTCCATTTTCTTTTCTTTTTTTGCTACCGTTTTTTCCAATCAGCTCTCCTTTTCTTTTTTCATTTCTTCGTTTTCCGTCGGCATCCTTTTTTTCAAAGTCTGCATTTGCTATTTCTAAGGTCGACATGCTAATACTTTCAGATGAGAATTATTATTGTTTTCCTCAATGATAAGGTTGTTGATTTTGATTTTCATATGTTTTTCTTTGTTGAAAAAATCTTTTAAGTTTAGATGTTAATTGTTTGATATACATTTGTCTAATTTATACATGACAATGTATGCGTCTCTACACATACACACACACATACATATAACGTGTATGTCTCTACACACCCACACATTTTTTTTTTTGTTGAAAAAATCTTTTAAGTTTAGATGTTAATTGTTTGATATACATTTTTTTAATTTATACATTACAATGTGTATCTCTCCACACACACATGTATATATATATATATATATATATATATATATATATATATATATATATATATATATATATATATGCTGATAAAGTATATATATACATCGTATTTATTAATACGGTATATATCTACAAACCGTATTTACTTGATTTGATTTAATGTGTTAATTACACACACACACACACACACACACACACATATATATATATATATATATGTGTATATATATATCGTATTTACTGTCGTTGTGGTCATCATCCTCGTTGTTGAATCACATAGTTCTATAGGGATTTACATTTATAGTTTTCGTGTTTCTTTGTATTTTCTATCTTTTTAGAATTTTCTAGTTTTTTAGTGTTTCCTTTTTTTAGGTTTTATAATTTTTTCAGGTTTTCGTTTTTTTAGCATTTCTTTTTTTTTTTATATAAAATTTGATAGTTTAATGTTGTTTAAGATTATTTTGCATATTTTTATTTTATTTTTTACCAAATATGTTAGTTTCTTAATATTTAATATTTTATTATATTTTCTAAAAATTGAAACCTTAACTCAATGTATCAATGAATACTATAAAATCAATTAAATACAGAATACATATATATACACCAATTAACATACTAGATCAAATTAAATAAATACGATTTGTATATATACTATATCATTAAATATAGTATATATATATATACAAATATGTATGTGTGTAGAGACATACATGTTATAATATATAAACAAATTAAACAAAAGTACATCAAATAATAGATAAATGATAAATTTGGTGTCTCAACTTTGTAAAATTTTCAATTTGGTGTATGAACGGAAAATTTTATCAATTGAGTTTCTAGACTTTTTAAACTACGTAATCAAGCGTCTATCAATGAATTGATAAAATGAATTGATAATCGGGAATATGAAAAAGCAAACAGTGGATCCACTTGAGCATAGTTACATGCTGATATGTCACGACACGTCACCAACAACTGGTTTAAAGAACAAAATGACATGGCAATTGCTGTGGATAATTAACATTTATTAACATTTAAACTCAAATAATTTATTATTTGCTGTGAATAAAATGACATGTAAATAATTTATTATTTATCCTCAAATAATTAACATTTAAACTTACAATATTTTTTCAAAAATGAAAAAAATATAAAAATCAAAATCAACAAACCTTATAATTGAGAAAAACAATAATAATTCTCATATGAAAATATTAGCGTGAGGACCTGAGAAATATCAAACATAAAATCTAAAAAAGGATACTGACAGAAAATGAAGAAACGAAAAAAAAAAAAAGAAAAAGAGGAAAGATAAATGAAAAAGGCGGCAACAAAAAAAAGAAAAGAAACCGAAAAAAAAATAAAACAAGCATTAAACATAGAAATTAATACAAAAGGAAACAATAAGCAAGTAAAACACTAATAATTAAAATAAAAAATTAATAAAAAGAGAAAAAATAAAACTACTAAAACTCTGATTTATTAACAAACTAATATTTAACAAAATAAAAAAAGGGTATAAAAATAAAAATAAAAATAAATTCAAAAGTCAATCTGAATATGGGTTTTGGCCGCTTTATGCTCACAAAGTGATGGGTCATGACGAATAGTCTAATACTGTTACATTTCAAAAGACAAAAATCATATCTATAGAAAGTCAATTTTTATATGGACTAAATATGCTCGTGGGCATGCGACGCTATGGGCCTCATCCTTGTACTTGCCCAAGATAGTATTAGCCAGCCTAAACACCAGTTTTATGTGCTACTGAGCTTGTCCAATTTAGTATTGAACGACAAAATCAGTACCCCGATAGTTCTTACTTACTCCAGCTGGACCTCTAGTACCTGAGATTCACAAACATTTTAAGGGCAAATTACTATGAAGTTCTTGAGATTTCACCGAAATTACTATTTTGTTTCTATTTTTAAAAGAATTACTAAATAAATTTCTAAAATTCAGTTCCATTAAATTACTTAGCTCTTTGGTTTGAAAAATCTCATGTATGGAAAAAAATAAAAGTTTGTCTTTTTCTTTCTATTTTAGTACACATGTATCTCCCATTTATTGAGTTAAATTTAATCATATTTACGCTGTATCAGACCATTAAAAGAGAATTTTGTTGAGATTTCGACCGAAATTACCATTTTGTTTCTATTTTTAGAAGATTTACTAAACAAATTTCTAAAATTTGGTCCAATTAAATTACTTAGCTCTTTCTTTTGAAAAATTTTATGGAAAAAAAAAATAAAAGATTGTCTTTTTCTTTCTATTCTAGTACACATTTCTTTCTCATTTATTGAGTTAAATTTAATCATACTTGCGCTGTATCAGACCCTTAAAATAGAAAATTCATAAAAAAATTTCTTTATCCATAAAAATCCTAACACTCAAAAAATTTTGCTTAATGGATGCCAATACCTAAATACTTTCCATTGAGGCTAATTCCATTGGCACTTTCTCCATTTTTTTTTTTTTAGTAGCACGTGAATCATATGCATATTTAATTTGTAAATCACGCAAACAGAGCTGACTTTTAACATTTCTTTTTCTCAATGATTGTAACGTTTTTCTTGTGGTAAAAAAGGATAAGGCAGCAAGAAGCTTCATTGCAACAAACAGAAAGTGAATTCCAGTCAGGCCGTCACCAACCTAACCAGCACCTACGTTACAAAGACCAAGACTGGCTTGTTTTCCAATCTTGTTCATGTGATTCAGTCATATAGTGCTTGTTCAACCTCCTTTTTTCATTTTTTCTTTTCAAAGAATGAGCTGGAATTATTCAGTTGCTGTAATTATGTATCAATTTGAGACATCAAAATTTTTTTATTCCAACTTCAATTTTCTCCCACTTGGTGGTATCTTCGCTTGCTCGCCTGAAATATTCATATTTGAAACTTTTTAAATACTTATTATATTTGAATATTTCACGCTATTTAAAAAGATTTTGAAATTTATCTAAAGGGTAAAAATACAAAAAGATAATTTATCATTTATTAAATTTATAAATGCAATAAGTATTTGAGAACGTAGAAATGGAACGAGTAAATTATAAACCCATAGAAGGAACATACAAAACATCGAACACGTGGCAGTTGATGAGCCAATTTTGAATGGACCAAATAAAGTCGAGCAAGAAGCTTCACAACAAGAAACAAAAGACAGCCAAGAAAAGGGCATGAAGGTCAAAATAAAGTCGGTAAAATGTTAATATTTGACCGGAAAGTGAAAAGAAAGAAGCAGTAGTAATTAATATCTACTTGAATATTGAAAAACAAAACCAATGTGCGCACGTTAAACGTGAATTGTCAAAAACAGGAAGTGAGGAACCATCCTCGAAGGTGGGTGCGCATTGTTTCACTCTCTCTTTCACGTGCAAACGTTTTCTTATAGCATGACGAAAATATCTGTTACGTGCGAATAAGGACTTTTGAATTGAAAACATGAGGCTAAACCAAATTGTTGGTTTCCAATTTCGACCCCTCTTCCTTTCCCTTACTACACGTTTGCTCCACATTTGATTTTAGTGTTTTGGTATGTGCCCCACTTGACAAAACTCTTTTTTTTTTTTTTAAATTGCAATTAGGATCAACCCATTAGTTTTTTTATTGATTAAACAAAAAATAAAGAGCACACACAAGACACATTTTTTATGACATGAATAAAAACTCATACGTAAAATAAATTCAATCTATAAATGGATTAAGGATAAAACAATACATATGTATTAAACGCAGATCACCATAGTAATTCGTAAAACTGATGGAAATGAAAATATTATTTTTACTATTTTTTTTAATCATTTAAAGAATAAAATTAAAATTAATTGATTAAATTATTATTAAATTGATCGATTCAAACCAATTCAGTGACTTGAATCGATTGTTTGTTAATTATAATTAATTATAATGATTTTAAATTATAATTATTTATTTAATTTAATATATACTATCAATAAATATATGGTCCTCTAATTAAACTATCAATATGCTGGTTAAATCAATGGTTCATCGACTCGATTTTTTGATTAGTTATCCAAGTTAAATTTAATAACCGCAGATAAAATACATTCGTTCATAAAAGTTAAATAAAATACACTCTTTTACAAAACTATATCAATTTCATAAAACTATTCTAATTTACATGATTCATATATATATTTTTTTACAAAAAAAAAAGGTGAAACTATTAAAAAAAAAAAAAAAGAATACTCCAAAAAATAAGAGGTGTCCAATAATAGATAACAAAAAAAAAAAGAAAAAAGAAAAATCATTAAAGAACTATACATGTAATCTCACGAACATTCCATGTTTTCTTCTTTTATTTTTATTTTTTAAGGGAACAACAAATGGTACAAAGAGGGTACGGAAACCGAAGGCCAGCTAACATGACGTACGTATTACATTACATCTTTCGTGTAGAATTTAGTTTAAGTGCGTTTAGTCTACTACTGGCTATGAGAAAGGAAGATTCTACCTGAAATAAAGTCAATACATGTCTACTTTAACACTTCCACATTATTGAAATTTAGAATATAATTATCGATAAGGTTTTGGTTGTGCTTTCTGTTTCTCTTTGTTTTAGATTACTGTCGTCTTGTCTCCATATTTGAAGTCTTTTTGCGCTTCTCTTACGAGGATTTGATTTTTTTTTTTTTTTGAGGATTTGGTACTAAAAAAATATGATATTTGATCTTATTTAATTAAAAATTTAAATCTTGATTTAAAGATGTTTATCTTCAATCAATAAAGTTTGGTTATGCTGACTTATTTCTCTATGAATGCTATTAACGTATAGTGAAGGAAGAACTCATAGAAATCAATGTACAAAAGACCCAAAAAAAATTATTTTATCGTCTAAATCATTCAAAGGACTAATTGTTACTATAAAAATATATATTAGTTATCAATTTCATCTTAAAGCAAAAAAACTTTGATATTATCTCTTTTAATTTTAGTTTTATTATTTAAAAGAGTATAGAAAATTCTTTTGATTTGTTAAAAGGTTTGCGAATTTTGCATTAATTATGACAATAAGTTCTATATTTGTAGTACTTTATATTATTATTAATCACTTACATTTAATAAATAGTATTTGATTAAAGTGGTGTGTGACTTTAATTCTCGTAAGAGTGAGAATACAAGTTTAATTCCTAAAAAGAGCATTTTGCAGTAAGAGTAAAAAAAAAAAACTTTACACAAACAAATCAAAAGACAAATCAAATTAACCACCGTTTAAAACAATGTTACCGATTCTGGTTAGAATGGAATGATTGAAATTACTTCTCCCTTGACTAAAGGACTCGAGTTTAAATTTTGAGTATGTTGCAGCACTTAAATCGGACGTGATTAGAGTTCAATAAACTTAGAGACAACCAGTGATTCTATTACAAAAAAAACGATGTTGGTTGCGTGATAGCTTAATTAAGAAATTAGGTTTATTAAGTTGAGCTTGAATTTAGCAACTCGGATCGCGAATGGCTTTTTAATGTACCAAAAAAAAAAAAAAAAGAATCGAGATTGTGTGCAAATCACTTAAAATACCTAAAATTAGGCTGGATTTCGGTTGTTACTCTCTATGTCCCAGAGTTGCGCAAGCTTTTCATGGTCACATGTTTCTAAACGCAGTTTTGGTCTTCTTCCCGAATTTTCCAGCACTACTATAATCATATAAACAATATAATAAAACCATACACGACTTCACTGGAACATACATATTTATGGCATATTTATCTTTTTTTTTTATTATTTTTAGAAGAAATCATTATTATATTTTCGCATAAATAAGGTTTTTTACAAAATCATACTTAGGGCTGCACGTGACTGACAATGATTACTTTATATCCTTATTATATATATAATATAAAATCTTTAATAAATAAAAATAATTGCCAAAACTATATTGATTTAATGCAAGTAATTTTTTTTTTTTAAAGGATTGAGGAGGAAATTCAAATTTAATTTATTATTAGGTTGTTCATGCAATTATTAATAAGTGATATCTCGGAATGTTAAGTGAATAGTAAAATGTGAGGATTGAAGTCTTAATCATCCCGAAGTGTTGAAAAGATTTATACAAATACAAATCGAAAAGACCGACCAAAACCAAATGCGTTATCCATTCGCAGAGTGAGGAAAAGACTACCAAATTGAAAACTGCTGCATTGCCGACAATTTCAACTTCTCAACTCAGGAGTCAATGCCACCTCAAAGAATGGAATTGTGCCATAAAAGTTTGACCAGGTCAACCTCCTTATAGTTAGCATTTCTTTCCTTTTCTTAAATTCTTTTAAACATTAATTATATAATTATTATTATTGATAGTACTTTTTCAAGTACTGCTAATGAAGTTTGGATTATCTAAAATAAATATTGGTGTTCCTTTTGAAACTTTGTCATCTTCCATAAAATTAAGCACATATATCAGATTTTCCTCGTGAAATATTCTATCCATGGGAGAAATTAGAAAATTTTATTTGGAAATGGGAAATAAAATTTTTAATATTTTAATATTTTTAGAAATTAAAATATAATTTTTCATAAGCATTTTTTTAAAATTTTTTTTTTGAGTTGTTGTGGCTCCTGAAATGCTCCACCAAGTACCTTCTTTCTTCGTCTCTTCATAAATATAAATTGATTTATAATTATTTTTTTTATCCATAAAAAAGAATCTTTTCGATAATATTTAGAAACAGTTAATGAACTTTTTTGAGCTTATACTAAAAACAGTAAATTTTAAGGGTTTTTTGGGCTTTCATCTGCAAAATATCAATTTAATATGTGATTAATATAACTCTTAGAATAATAATTTTTTATTTTTTAATAAATATTTAATTGATCTAATGTTATAAGTTAAGGTATTTAATGGGTCAAATAAAGCATCTAACAAGTACAATTTTATAAAGTTAAATGTGTTCAACTGGTTGAAATAAAAGTTAAGGGTGCATGAAATTTTTAGAATCCATTTGGAATAAATGAATTTTATAAAATTTTATGAAATTCATTTGGAAATCTAAAATTTTGTATTTGGAATGAAAAAAGAATATGGATTTGAATTCTATGAATTGAATTTCATGAAATTGAATTAGCTTAGTTCAAATCATACAAAATTGTTAAAATTTGCAAATGAATTTCACATATTAACCAACTAATATTTATATTAATTAAACTGCACTTTCACCTCAAATATTATTGACTAAACTGTCCTCATTTATTTTTTTCAATATATTTTAATCTATTAATAAAAATAAAATTAAAACATTTACAAGCACATAAAATTTAAAATTTTAAAATTTAATCAATTAATTACGGTGGAATATGAGTGATTTATTTATATTAGTATTTTTGTTAAATCATTATGTCAAGGTTATTTTAAAAAGTAAAGACAAATGAATTTTCATCTAAGAATTGTTCAAAACATAATTTTTTGAAATTCAATTGAATTCCTTATTTTAAATTGTAGCATACCAAACATGACAAATTCATTTATAAATGAATTCTATAATCATAGTTTATTTGTTTCAAACGGTACCTTAATGAATTTATGTATTCATCCATTTAACAAATAAGGCATAGTTTGGCATGATTTGCTTACTATTATTGTTTTCTTTATAAATGTGAAAAGGCAATTATTTAAATTTGAATTTTTTATATTATGAAAATTAACTATTTTTTGTCATATTTTTAAAAAATACTCTACTTTGTCTCTACATTGTTTTACCAGGATATGGTATTGTTTTTTTTTTTTTTTTAAAAAAAAAAAATTCAACCTTTTGCCATTAAGTAACTTGTGAAAAGATATAATACCCTTAACTCACTCTTGAATTTGTGTTTTCTATCAAGTTTAAATTAATTGAAGAAAATTTAAGTTAAAACGCATTCCCAACATAAAAAATAAAATAATATTAACTCCACTTAGGCTTGAAAAGAAAATTCAGAAATGAAAAACGAACTCAAAGAATTAACCAAAATAAATATAAAAGGATATCTTAGTCTTTTCCATTAAATTTAATAGCAAAAAAATAAAAATAAAAATATTGACAGAAGGATAAAATAATTTGACGAAATCAATATATTAAAATAAAATAATATATTTCAAAAAACAGGGGATTTAAGTAGTTAATTTAACATAATATGAGAACAAATTTATAATTTTTTCTTTTTCATTTAGTATTACAATAGCAAATTCTAGTTACTCTTGACTTGAAATTAGAATAGTAATTTCCTTTTAGGGGAAAGTTTTCTTTTTTTTAAGACTTCTATGTTGACTTGTGGGCTTGTGTCCTTTGATTTTTATTTTAGTTTGATGTTGGACTAACACATAGTCTACGTTTCACATTGAGCCACATTTTATTTATCAGATTAACTAAGCCTTTAAAATTAATAAACAACCCACAACACAAAAAAGGAAAATGCAAAAAACAACAATGTTAATTACATCATAATAAATGAAAATAAAAGGAATATCTTAAAAGAAGAAGCAAGTTTTCTTAAAGAATGATAACTGTTGTTGAGTACCAAGTTTTCTTTCCAATTCTCTATAAACCAACCATATGTTTCTATATCCTCATTCTTCATCACAACATAAGCAAGGGGAAAATGAAGTCATTTAGATCGATAGCCATAGTTGCAAGTAGCTGCCTCCAATATGTTTCTTTTGGCCAACATCCATCAACACAAGCTAATTGCTTAAGCTATTTAAAGGATAGATTCACATAAAAATTCCTCCAAATACTCCCCTCTGACTCTTTAAGATGACTATAAAACTAGAATTAGTTTTAAGAATTTCTGCCATATAGTCATATATCATTAGATGTTGCTGCATGTCATCTCCAAGTATGAAAATAAGTTCCTTAACCTTAGGTTTTCAAATTTTCATTCTCTCTATCATATACCCCTGCTTCTTTTGAATCCTACTAGTGAGATGAGTTAATTCCTAATTAGGGTTTGTTCTAAATGCCTCTAAATACACTTGTGATAACCATGTGGTTATGTAATGGAAATTAATGAATACTTTTGCATATTTATGTGTGAAATTTTCTATTTTTATTTGGAATATTTGGTCAATGTTGGACTTAGGGTTATACTTTGAGGCAAATATCTTATGTTCATAATTACTGTGGAATTTAACTTAGACTTTTTCTTTTTTATTTATACTAAAAACATCCCTATCAACATGTCTTATAATGAAAGGTTGAATATCTAACCCTACCTTTATCATCTGCATTAGACTCATTTTTCTATTTATATAAGGGAGCATAATCAAACTCATCATCGCCAATCCGAACTCTAATCATGTCTCCTCACCCCTTATATAAACCCTAGCAGCACTCCCTTTAGGCCTCCCCCCACACTCTACTTCATTCCCTCTATCATTGACAACAGTTGTAAAATCATCATCCTCGTCCTGAATATTATTATCCTCATCCCTAAGCTCATCTTTTATACCCTTCCTAATATTGTTATGCCTCCCCAGCCTTTATCTTAGTATGACTCACATTTTGCTGTTCACCCTTAGTCACATCACTCACATTTTGTTCCTCACCCTCAGCAGTAGTTTATTCCTCAACCTCAATCTTTTCCTACTTATTTTGTGTTATTTTGCTCCCCACCTTCATTCCCCCATCAATACCTCCCAAACAAAAATTTCAATTCAGAATTCTATTTCTATCGATTAGGATTAAAAGTGGAACTAATATCATGCAAAAGTTGGTTATAAAAAGGTTGCTCAACTAGAGGTTGGTGATCTAAAAGTTGATCACCTTAAGGTTTTTCATAAGTATACAAATATAATTGTCTAATAGTAATTACAAATGTGGAAGTCTTTGGTTCTTATGGTGGGATTACATCATCCCTTATTTCTTTAATGGCTACAAAACTTTTTATGGCATTAATGTTTAATGCCTCTTCAATGTCAATAACTTCAAGATATTCTACATATATATGAATTATACCATGGTCATTACCAAATAAAGATATTTCATAAACATTAGATTATTTTTTAAGTTGTGTAAGACCCTCACAATAAGTTTTACCTAATTCTAGCCATAAGAACCTAAAAGTACCATAATAGTTATTCTTTATAAAGCTTTATCAATCCTAATAATATACATTCAATCAATATTATATTGAATAATATTGAACATGGACCCATCAAAACCACCACACTCCTCCTTAACACCTCTATGATGCACAACCAAATCATAATCTAATTCTTCTCCTATTCAAAATAAAAACAAGCAACAAAGGCAGTGTAAACATTAGAATAAAAGCACAAAAAATATCTCAATAATGATAAAACTATCACTGTCATTTTCAATATTATAGTAAAATGCAAATAATGTCAATTATACTAAACCATATTTATTCAAAGAATAAGGCAAATATCATAGCTATTATAGCAATTACAACCAAGAATGCAAATAATCCCAAATTGTCAAAAATGTCTCTGTCAGTTAGAAAATCAATAATGGTACAACCACCCATATTTAATGTGCACTACAAAATGAGGAATAAATACAAACATACTCTACTCATACAACATTTTTGCCCTTGTCAGAAGGAAACAAATGCTAAAAGTACAAATACATATCAACAATGATGGACCACACGTTCTCAGAAAGCATATGCTTTCAATATTATATGCAAAAGGAGTATAATATCTCTTGGATTTTGCAACTATTATTAGAGGTAAAGCGTTTCGATTCACGATCCAACTGCTTCTGTCTTTACATTTCCTTTAATTTTTTACTACTCTATGTGAGCAATTTTGAAAACCATCCGATTTTCGAGACTTCATTCTTAGACTTGGTACCTTACATCTTCATCCCCACGTCGATTAGGATTTACAAGTACAAATGAGAGAATTTTGAGAAGGGTTTAATGTATCGATGGAGAAGATAGAGAAAGATTAGGTATTTTTATGTGCAGCCGATTTTTGAAGAGAAAATAGAGATAAAAAAAGGGAAACAGAGATCAAAAGGGTAAGAGAGAGAGCGAGGGGTGAGGATAAATGGTTGAGGTGTAGGAGAAAGAAAATTTATAAAAGATTTTTCATTTAAAATAAAACACCACGTGTTAAGTATGTGGCAATGCAGCCATTAGGAATTGCAAATTGTGTCAAATGACATTTTACTGTTACAAATATGAGATATTAGTTATCTTTAAGATATAATTTAAATTTGGTACCCGTTAAGTGATTAAGTATATAGTTCAAGTCATTCTAATAAAATTAACCCACAAAAATAAGCACATAAACAATGTTTTTCTTGCGAAATACACCATCACAGGAGAAACAAGAAAAATTTATTTGGAAGTGTGAAATAAAATTTTTAAGATTTCTAGATGTAAAATATAATTTTTAATAATTCAGAGATTAAAATATGATTTTTTATAAAAAAATTTTGTTTATTTTTGGCTCGCTTGTGGCTCCACCTTGTACCTTCTTTCAATTTTACTACTATATATATTAAACATATGTAATTTGGCTTTTTAGAGATTTTTTTTTTCTCAATCTCCATCTCCATTCGGTCCACTTCATCAATTCAATCTGATTTTTCGTTGACTTAAAGATTTTCAATCGAGTTTAACTATTTGAATTTGGCTTTTTAGGTTCGATTTGTAGAACACGAAATTATCTTTCATTGACTAGAATTTATATTAAAATTTTAAATCGAAATTCTATTAAGATAAATTAACGGGTTATTTCATATATATTAAACATATGAACTATTTCTACAATTTTCTAATCATTTTTTTGTCAAATTAAATAATCCAAGACTAAGTTTTATTTAGTCAAATTGATGAACATTGTATTATAGTCTAGCAAAATTAATTACTTTTTTAATTTTTATGTTGGGAATGCATTTTAATAATATGACAATTTAAGAAAATTAATTCTTCCATTAGGCTTCAAAACAAAATTTAGAAATAAAAAACAACTCAAAGAATGAACCAAATAAATAAAAAAAGCTATCTCAATCTTTTCCTTTAAATTTAGCAGGAAAAAAAATGAAAATATTGACCGAAGGACGAAATAGTTGACAAAAGTAATATATTGGGGTAGAATAGTGTATTTTAAAAAATAGAAAGATAAAGTAGTTAATTTTGATATATGGAGAGAAATTTATGATTTTTCCTCATTTATTTAATATTATGATAGAAAATTCTAATTACTCTTGATTTGAAGTTAAAAGTTAAATAACAAATAAAAAAGGAATACATATATATATATATATATATATATATATATATATAAACAAACAATATAAGATGATAATGACACATGAATAGGAATGTCTATTGTCTAGTAGAAATGTTTTTTTCTTGCAAAGAAAGTGATTTGCATGTTCCTAATTAATTATATTGAACTGAATTAGTTTTTACCTAACCCCATTAATAACAAAAAGAAGCTTTTCTTTTTTGGTTAGTGAGACATTAGATTTGTCTTATGTCTCAACAAATTAAAAATAAGAAATTAATCTCTCTAATCTATCATTAATTGGTGGGTGTGATGTGAGCTTAACCTAATCCAAGTTTGCTTCAAATTAATTACATTAGTGGTCCTTAAAACCATTTATGTTTGGACAAACAAAAAAATTTGCCTTTCCATGTCTCCTCCTCCATTTTTTGTTTTTAGTAGTCACAATCAATTTTATATATATATATATATATATTTAATATTTTTATTTCAATATAATTGAAAGCCTAACCATGACAATTCAAATTGGGGCAAAAAAAAATTCAATTTTTTTTATTTTATTAGTCTTCTCAACTCTTTATTTCTCTTTTGAATTAAAATTTTCTCAAATTGATTCAGAAAATGTGGTGGATTCTGACTATTATTGAAAAATTAAAATGTTGTAATTTGATTTATGAAATTAGGTTCCGTTTATTTTTGAAAAATAATTTATTTTTAAAAAATATTTTTTTAAATGATTTATTTTCCGTTGTTTTGTTACAATATTAAAAATTACTGGCAAATATTAAAAATTTTAACTCATAAGACAATAATAATAATAGTAATAATAATAAAGTATAAATTTCATATTTTAAAAATTCTATTGTTAAATATAAAAATAAAGTAAAAAAATGGCAAATTATAAAAGCAATCAATGATCGATGGTGGTGAACAGTGAGTAGCGATACTAGCTAGCTATCGATTATTAATAAATTAAAAAAACATAAAATTTATAAGATTATAATAAATTTATCAAAATTTGAAAAATATTTTACGTTTTTTAAAATAAAAAGTTTTTTTTTAAAAAAAATGACTTCATTTTTTTATTAAAAAAATATTTTCTTAAATGCTCCAAACGACAAAAAAATTATAAAAAATATTTTATATAAATTATTTTACGGAAACAAACATAGTATTAATACATAATAAATATTTTTGTAATGACATAAGACTTGTAAACAAATAATATTAATGCATCAATTAACAATTTCTGCCGGTCACCATTTCTAGTCAATGTCAACCAACGTCAGTCAGGACTCATGAGCGACCGCTAAAATTTATTATCTTTTGGCTTTTTTTTTTTTTGTTATTTTAAATAATAAATTTAAAACCGAAAGTTTTATAATTTTGATTACTTTTTAATAATTTTCAAAGATAATAATTTTTTAAAATAAATAGAATCTAAGATTTTATCTTATTATATTGTTATTATACCAATAATTATAAAAATTTAAAAAATTATCTTTTATTATATACTTTTATTTGCCCATTTAATATATTTATAAATAGAATTATAAATCAGATAAGTTCATACGTAACATAATTCAATTTAGTCAATTTAGCTCAGCTTGCTACGACTTCAAAGTCAATGGAAAAATAAAGATAAAAAGATGTTTTTTTTTTTTTTCCTTCAATTTCCACTTAGAAAAATTCTTCTCTTCTCCACTTAAAAGTTAAAATTGACGTTACGAGAAATAGCCATAATAGATAACTCCAACCAAACCATACTCTTCAAAACCAGCAAGAAATTGTGGCGTAGCAGTTGGTACACGTTACCCATTTCATGTTACAATTAGGTATTCGTGTCTTTTTCCCCCCCTTTCCCCTCCTAATTGGCATTGCAGTCAACTTGTATCTCTCATGGACCTTTTTCTATGTAATTGATCAGTCTAAATCATATTTTTTTAAAATAAAGTTAGGGGCCAAATAAAAATTTCAAATTGCATTAATAAATATCAAGTGGGATCATATAAAATTGTTGAAGAAAAAGGAGTTCGTTATACATTTAATTTAAAAATTGAGTTTGAAAAATATAATTTTCGTACGAAGAAGAAGAAGAAGTAAGATATACTTATTTATTAATTATTATTAAACATTTTGCAGAGTTGTACGGTGACCACTGACCACCAAAGCATCAAAATTTGTATGGGAGAGAAAACGACAATCGCTGGATTATATACGTAATGTCGGTTTAGCGGTGCTATTGTTAATTTCTAGAGATTCTCGTTAGTGACTTGTAGTATATAATTAATTCACTAATTGTGACGGTTACTCATTGGCAGCCTTCCTGTCCTAATTGCAGTCGTTGTGTTTGTCTTTTTTTTTTTTTTTTTTTTTTTGGGTTCATTTTCATTCCGGGTTAGGAGAATTCATAATTAAATTGATTTGCTCTTGTCAATTACAATTTGAATATATATTGAGAATTTAATTTGTGATTGGAGTAGGGATGGTAAAATGCCTCGACTTGAATTTTGAATTTAATAATTATATCATTAGGGGCGGGACGAAATCGATATTTAAACATTTTGCTCTAAACCCGTTTAAAATAAATAAATAAATAAATGATATTAATATTTATAGTATTAATATATTTTTTCTAATATAAATATAAAATAAAAATTCATTTTCTTTCAATGGCTTTTTTCATTATCATTTTGTATGACTTTTCTAAAAATATGGAATTTCAAGATTGAAAATGATATCCATAAAATATTATTAGGTAATTATATGTATATATAAATATATAAACATAACTTGTTGGACTTGGCTAGCTATATAGCTATTATAACAAGCAAAATGACATGCAATATCTATAGTTATCCCTTATAGTTTTGGCAAGTCTCCACCCAAAGCTAGTTTATAAGATCACAAGGCCATATGCAATGAATCCTCATCATTTGGTTAATACATTATTTCGGATTTATCCCAAGTGTTACGATTACATGAATTCTCAGTAAGGTCCTTTTCCCATATTGGAAAATCTCATTGTTATGATTGCTTCCCTTTCTAAAAGATATATGAAGAGTTGGTTTGATTAGTTTAAAAAAGTGGATTTAGATTTATATTTGCATCACTAGGTTTATGCCAATATAACTAATTCACGTTTAGTGGGGTTTTTAAGTATAAGTGAAATTTGCTTGCAGATAATTATTTTTATTTTTTATATAAAGATTTTTAATATTTTAAATAATATATAAATTTAGTATGCTTATTTGGCTCAATAAAATTAATGAATTTTCAAAATCTCTCGACTATAATAATCTATCATTTTCAATTTTTGAAATTCCACCTTTCATGTGGGATTTCTTGGGAATTTAATATCTAAATTAAAATAAATATTACACATCTCCATATAATTAAAATTCATTTTTTTTATCCTACGGGTTGTGTATTAATCAGCAACGAAAACTAAATATGTGGGAAAAACTTTTAGATTCGATTCTCATTAAATGAATCTGCAGGGAAAGGCGAAGAGCCTTAACTATAATTAAATCTCAAATCGGATAAGACAGTCCCTAATAATAGGTTCAAATACCAATAATAAAAAAAATTATTTTTTTAATTTCATACATTTTGACAACTTACATGTATTCCCATAATAGTAGTAATACCCATAGTGCTATCATTTCTAAAATTCTCTTCGATACTAAAAAAATGCTAATAATATTATTATATGGGACATGAGAATATATTATTTGTTGTACTTGAAACTGAAAAAAAAAAAAAAAAACTTCATAAATTAAATAATTAAAGGGCTCGGACACATGTATTGCCCAACAAGATAAACTAAATGGAGTATTTTTGTTGAAGCTCTAAAGAGAAGCAATTGCTAGTCAAATGGATTAATAAAAAATGTAAGGTACCTTTCAAGACATAACAGAACTAATATTTAATGTATTATTATATTATAATTCTTTTTCTCATTTCATTACAGAACAATAAATGTAATACCACATGTTTTTTTTTTTTTTTTTTTTTCTAAATAAGACAGAAGACATATATATAGTCTTTCTTCAGTCACACACTAATTCCAATTAAAATTTTTTATTTGTATCAAATAATTCCACTCTTTGGTCATTAACTCATCTTAAGCATATAATTAATCAATTCATTTCATCCCTAGTTTAATAAATTGGACCGACCTTACTTATTATAATAATAAAATATACTTTGTTAAATGGCATACTCATGGTTAGGTATAAACTTAAAACTAATGAAAAGGATGAGCATAATCAATACTGTATGATAAAATTAAATTTTCTTTAATAAAAAAATTACACTAATTTATTTCATCTATCGGATTGGATTACTTGAAAGAATGGCATTAACATTCTCCTTCACAAATTTTTTTTTTTTTTTTTTTTTTTTGAAGAACATATCTATTTAAGAAGAAAAGAATGGCGAATATTTGGAATGGCATATTGAAGTATACGGTTTTGAATTTGAATTTGAATTTGCATGTGATGCATATGAAACCCATATATATGATGTAATGCAAACAACCTTATCCTTCTCCAATGCCTCTTTCTCACAAATACACACGCAATTCCTTACCTTACTTTTGTACTAGAAGATAAAATAGCACACATATCCTTACATTTGTATTAGAAGATAAATTAGTCAATTCGATCTCAACTACAGTTTTAATGAATGTTATATAATGATTTTCACATTGAAAATATAATGAAGAATTAAAAATTAAACATACTCAAAATTTTAAATATGATTTATAATCATTTTAAATAAATTAAGGGGTTAAATTCGTTTAAAAAGCGTAATCAAATCTTTTTAATTATTTTATATAAGTTCAAGGGTTACATGCACATAAAAAGTCAAATCTAATCTTTTTATTATGCTAAATAAGTTCGGAGACCAGATTAAACTTTATTTCTAAATATATCTATATGGATATAGATCAACAAAATAAAAAGAAAAATAAAGTTGTCATGAAGTTTTAAAGAGAAAGGTATACCAACTACTAATAAAAAAAAAAAAGAAATACATACGTGTGTATATATAAAAACTAATAGATATATATAGAAAAGTAAATATATTTATATAGATATGAATAAGAAAAATTAAAAAATAAAAGATTAAGGTTGTAAATATGGAAATATAATTATTTTAAAACCATATATTTAAAAAATTTAAAATGCATATAAAATTTAAATATATGATTATTGAATTTTATAAATTCAAGCTTCAAATGTATAGTTTTCTATTTGTGTCTAATTACTACTAAAAATAAGACCTCATGTGTTTAAAATGGTTAAGAGAATTTTTTTTTTTTTTTACTCAATGCGATAGTAAATCTAAGGCTCTATTTATTTTTGGACAATAACTTATTTAGGAAAAATATTTTTTCAAAACCTATTTCCTATTTTTAATTAAAATATTTAAAATATTAAAATTTACTACTTAATAAAAATTTGATTGTCAATGTGAATTCAAAAATTATTTATAGTAAAATTAGAATAAATTTTTTATAGAAAAAAAATTTATTTGTTTTTATAGTAATTTTTTCTCAAAGAACGTAAATATATATAGTAGTATATAACATAAAACTTTCATAATAGAATTCTAAAGAGAGTATGGATTACACAAAAAGGGTTGCTGTGACATATATATATATATATATATATATATATATATATATATATATATTTCAACTGAAAATTGTATGGGTTAGGGCATCTGTCTCACGTGCACGGGTATAACAGCGAAAACTGCCGGGCTCGCCGGCAAGCAATCGCCATCAATGACCGACACTTGTACCCAAAAAGCAGCCGCGTGGTTGGCTGACGCGTATAATAAAACACTTCTCGTCCGTCCTAACTCTCTCCCTTCCTACGCTGACATGGCGGTCAGAAAACCCCACATGACTCCCTCATTTCTTGCCATGTCTACGTGTTTTGGGCCCCACATTGTCCCCTATTTCCCCTACATCACAGTTAGTTTTTGTTTTTATTTTTTATATTTTCCTTTCCAATCAAATTTCCACCCTTGCCCTTTCCGTCAGCTTCCTTCCGTCCAAGGGCCTTTTGTTTAGTGGGTCTCGTTCCTACGTGGAGCATGACGTGGCCACTCACGAAAGATAGTCAGTAGTCACCTTCCTGCGCTATATAAACCCCAATAAGCCTTCCGTTCCTTCTCACACACACTGTGAAACACTTTTCTTCTTCTCTTCTACAAGCTCCCATTACAGATTCAAACAAACAGATATACCTCAATTTTATTTGTTTTCTTGTATTATAATGGCCGTTGATAATGCTCTTTCGTCGCCGTTGGGTCCTCCAGCGTGCGAGAAGGATGCAAAAGCTCTTCAATTCATTGAAGAAATGACCAGAAATGCTGATTTGGTTCAAGAAAATGTCTTGGCTGCAATCTTGAGCCGAAACAAAAACGTTGAGTACTTGAAACGTTTCAACCTTGATGGAGCCACCGACCGCGAAACATTCAAGTCAAAAATACCAATGATCACCTATGAAGATCTTCAACCGGAAATCCAACGTATCGCTAATGGCGACCGCTCTGCTATTTTGTCTGCTCATCCTATTTCTGAATTCCTTACTAGGTGAGAGTGCGTTTTTTATAACTTACATACATGTTTCATACAAAATTTAGTTCTGCAATTCTCATGTGCTAATAGTTTCTTTAAATTAAATAACAGTTCCGGAACATCAGCTGGTGAAAGAAAGCTCATGCCAACAATTCAAGAAGAGCTGGATCGTCGTCAATTATTGTATAGTCTACTTATGCCCGTAATGAACTTGTAAGTTTGGAGAGCTTAAGAAACGCGTTTCTAATTAATTATAAATTCACTTCATTAAATACGCTCCACATGCTGTGATTATTGCAACAATAATAATACTAAAACGCGTTTTTTTTTTATATTCATCAGGTACGTACCTGGATTAGACAAAGGCAAAGGCTTATATTTCTTGTTCATAAAATCTGAGACAAGAACCCCTGGCGGACTGTTGGCTCGTCCTGTGCTTACCAGCTACTATAAAAGCGAACATTTCAAGAATCGACCGTACGATCCTTATAATGTGTATACAAGTCCTAATGAAGCCATTCTTTGCCCAGATTCATTCCAAAGCATGTATACTCAAATGCTCTGCGGCCTTTTGGAGCGGGAACAAGTGCTCCGAGTCGGTGCAGTGTTCGCCTCTGGTCTTCTTCGTGCTATTAGGTTTCTTCAACTCAACTGGGAACAATTCGCTGATGATATAGAGTCTGGCACGCTTAATGAGCGTGTCACTGACCCTTCTATCAGAGCCTGCATAAAAAATATTCTGAAACCCAATTCACAACTTGCAGAGTTTATCAGGTTTCAGTGTTCGAAAGAAAAATGGGAAGGAATCATTACTAGAATTTGGCCTAACACTAAGTATTTAGAAGTTATAGTTACAGGAGCAATGGCTCAGTATATTCCTACTCTTGATTACTACAGCGGTGGATTGCCTAAAGCTTGCACTATGTATGCTTCATCAGAGTGTTATTTTGGGTTAAATCTTAATCCAATGTGTAAACCATCAGAAGTTTCTTATACAATCATGCCAAACATGGGCTATTTCGAGTTTTTGCCTCATGACCCGAGCTCAACCGGGTTGACTCGTGACTCATCACCGAAACTCGTTGACCTTGTTGATGTTGAAGTAGGGAAAGAGTACGAGCTTGTTATAACTACTTATTCAGGTTTGTACAGGTACCGAGTTGGTGATATCCTTCGAGTTACCGGGTTTCATAACTCAGCTCCTCAGTTTCAGTTTGTAAGGAGAAAGAACGTGTTACTTAGTATTGACTCGGACAAAACAGATGAAGCCGAGTTACAAAACGCAGTAGAGAACGCGTCTCAGTTGTTAAAAGAGTACAATACGAGTGTTGTTGAATACACGAGTTTTGCGGATACAAAGACGATTCCGGGTCATTATGTGATATATTGGGAGTTATTAGTGAAAGACTCAGCCAACTCACCAAGCAAAGAAGTTCTGAATCAATGTTGTCTTGCAATGGAAGAATCCCTGAACTCAGTTTATCGACAAGGCCGAGTTGCTGATAACTCAATAGGGCCACTAGAGATAAGAGTGGTGAAAAATGGTACATTTGAAGAATTAATGGACTATGCAATATCAAGAGGAGCATCAATTAATCAGTATAAAGTACCAAGATGTGTTAATTTTACACCAATTATGGAATTGCTTGATTCAAGAATCCTATCAACACATTTTAGCCCGTCTTTACCTAAATGGACCCCGGAAAGAAGAAGGCGATGAAATTCTTTCTTTTACCAGTGATATGACCCATTTATCATCGGGATAGATGTCAAGTAGAAGCAAGCGGTCAAGGAATCATTAGAATAGTGGAATCTTTAATTTTATTTTATTTTTATTTTTTTTTTAAATTTGAAGTATGGGAAGTGTGTAGGTTTTGAAGAAAGAAAAGGATAAAAGTGTAAGGATTGAATAGGATGTTTCAGAGTCAGGGTTTACATTTTGATTCAATTAACCAAGAAGGTAAAATGATGCGATGTAGACCTTGAAGCTGTTTGTCTAATGAAATGTTACTTTCAAGGTAATGGAAATGTTATTATTATTTTGTTTTTGAGTGAGGGCATGCTTATTGCTTATCAATTCACCACATGCCGACACTGGAATAAAACAAATATGAAATTAATTATTTTTATTTTATATTAAATTTATACGTAAAAGCCACCAACCAAGTTCAGTCCTCATCTCATGGTATATATATTCTCTTCCGGTCACTGTTTACAAATATAAATTCACTCATTCAACTTTCAATATCAATAAATATATATATATATATAGTTGACTAATAAAAAAAATTAATTTTGATTAGTTTCCTATTTAATTTTGAATAAAATAAAAAATTATATTATACAGTATATATTAAATATAATAATAATATAATACCTTCGAGTATAATAATTTTTTTTATTATTCATGAGAGACTTAATGGATCAAAATAATTTTGTGAGTTAGAGAAGAAGGCTAATATTCTCAAATTGATGATAATTTTACTGTGGATAAGATTCGAACTAAAGACCTTTCATTCTTATATTTTTTATGAACGAAACAAATCAAACTAATTACATTATTTAATATGATTTTAGTTTTATTAGTTGAAAAATAAAAGTAACGTAGTTTTAATTGGTTATATTAATTTTCAGTTAATTCCAAATTTTAGTGGATAAAATAATAAATTATATTATACACTAAATAAGGTCTATATTAAATATGACAAAAATACAAAAATTCAATTTAATAAAATAAGAAATTACGTAATTTATTAAATATAGTAAAAATATAAAGATTCAATTTAATAAAATAAAAAAAAATATTAGATATTATATTTTAAATAAGATAATAATATAAGAATTCAGGTTGATTTATTATTAATATTTAATTTGAACAAATGTTAATAATAAATATTCAGATTGCTAATTAAAAATGCTATTATTAAGTTTGTGAATTAATAAAAATTTTTTAATTTTATTATTTGAAAAAAAAAGTAATTTAAAGTTCTTATTGTTACAAACATACAATTCACAGGATAAAGAAATAAATGAAATTCATCACTTGTGTGTCACCTTTACATACAAGGACACACCAGAAAGATGAAAAATGACATAAATATATGTAATATGTTATGTTAATAAATGTTATAAATTTTATATTTAAAATGAAATATTTAACGAAATATTTGAATATATAATTATAATTTTTCTATTTAATTCTATTTAAATAAAAAATTAAAAATAAACGAGCAAAATCATTTTTTTTATCGAATTGAAAAACCATGGAATAAGGAATAAAATATGCATTAAATATGGTAAAAATGCAATATTTTTAAGGATTTAAATTTTATTGGTTGAAGAATATATATATATATATATATATATATATATATATATATATATATATATATACACACAAATGAGGGAGGGGACATTGAGTCTCTAAAATGCCCCTTTATAAACTGTCAATTTAATTGCTAATAATAAGGATAATTTAGTCATTTATTAATTAGAAAGTTTTTAATTTTATTAGTGCATTTATTTCTATTTGAATCTAAATTCTATTAGAAAGTTTAGTCTAATTATATTCTAATTGTGATTTTAATTTATTATTTTAATTATATTAATATTAATTAGAAATTTATTTTATCATACCATGTTTAGTTTTAATTATTTTTGACTATCAAGTTTTAATTTTTTTCTGCTATCAAGAATTTATTTCTTTGACTATCAAGAATTATTATTTCATATTTTTGCTAATTTAGAATTATTAAGTTTGTGATCATATTTCATTATTATGGTTGGTATTAACTCTCTCACTTTACAAATTAATAGAATATTTTTTATTTATATTTGTTTATAATTTAGTAATCCCTTTTGTTTGTATTTAGAGTTATAAAATTATAGATTTATATACCCGTTATAAACTTGATAAAGATTTCTGTATACGGATTAGTAGTAGGAAGTTTAATCTAATTATATTCTAACGGAATTTTTCCGTTTTCTAACTATAACCTAAATTATTTTTTATTAATTAATAACTTCTATTTCATTATTCTTCAATTGCTAACAGTTGATAAAAGGATTACGAATGGGTTAGCAACATAATTTCTATCTGTTTCTAAATTTATAATCAAAATTGATAACTAGTTTTTTAAATTTAAAACTCACTGCATATTTTTTTTGCGCTATATTCTTTAGTATGCCTAGTCTTTCTTTTCTCTTTTCTTCCTCCCTTTTATTTTATATTTTATTGATAAAAGTTTAAATTTTATTTGAATTGTAAGATTAATATTTGTAATGGTAATATATTTTATTTTTTATTTTTAAGTATTTCGATGGAACCGTGGAAATCTCAATATTTAAATTATAATATAATAAATTATAATTTTTTTTGAGTATAGAGAAAAGGGGATTCAAACTTGAATTTGCTATCAAGTTTTATATGCATTTATCACTACTCTATGTCTTGGTGTGCATAAATCATAAATTTTTTGCTTGTATAGAAATTTCAAATTTTATTTTTATTTTATTAGTTGAATAACAATATCATTAATAATAATTTAGTCATATTCAAAGTAGAAAACATTGGGTTCCTAAAATGCTAATGTTAAATCTATGAATTGATAAAAATACCATTGAGGATTTTAATTTTATTGGTTGAAAAATAATTATAGTTTAATTTTAATTGATTATGTTAATTTTCTATTTGAATTTAAATTCTATTAGAAAGTTTAATTTAATTCTAAATAGAAAATTCTTCAATATTTAAAAAATAAAATAAAATTAAAAATTATAATTATAGTTGTTAATATAATTAAAAATACATACATATAAAGTCTATTATATATAATTCAAAATTATCAATTTTATCTTATGAAAGAATGATGTAACGTGATAATATTACAATATCAATTTTTTTTATACAGAGAATCATAAAATCTTTCAATATTATATTTAGTCGCATTCTAATAATGATATCCATTTATTATTTTTATTATATTAATATTATGATCTAATTCTATTATAATTAGAAATTCATTCTATCATACCACTATATATATGTTTAGTTTTAATTACTTTTAACTTTTAAGAATTTGTTCCTTTTGACTATCAAGAATTATTACATCAAGTTTTTGCTAATTTAAAATTATTAAGTTTACAATCATATATTTTTCTTGCAATAAGTATAATTTTATTGTATGAATCTAATATTTACGTTTACTGTTATGTATATTCTTCATCATGTATTGATTTTACATATTAACTCTCTCTATTTGTAAATTAATAGAATAGTTTTTATTTATTTTTCTTATCAAAAGTCATTATCTTGAATCAAATATGTTATTTTAAAATAAAATGATCTACGGCCTTAGGAAAATTATTCAAAATCTTATATATATTATTATTTGTATAAAATAAAAACTAACGCTTTGATTATGTTGGGATAAAATTGCACTGCAACTCTGATATATTAAATTAGTAAGTATAAATTATATCTAACATATTGTTCATTGGTTTAATTAAGGAATATAAATTAGTAATTGTATTTTATCCTTTAAAAGAATTTAAAAAATTATAAAAAAATAAAAGAGTAAATGATAGTTAGATTTTTTTTTTACTTTAAATTTCAATTTGAAACCTAATTTAAATTATTTCGTCAATTTAAAATATTATTATATTTTAAATATATTATAAGTAAAAAATTAACAAAAAATAAATAATAAGCAGCATTAACAAGTGCAAATATGTGCAACAGACATTCATATATATATATATATATATATATATATATATATAAGCAGAGCAGTTTGCATTATATTGAAGTCAAGTGTTAACCTCTGAAATTACCAAGTATGAGGAGGACACTAATTATTTAGCACAGTTGTAAAAAGATAATGCGTAATGACAAAGCTTAATTTCAGTCGTCGTCCCTAAACTATGTCACCTATCTGATTGTCGTATCCTGAATTCAATTCGTCCCTTAAATATTCTTGGACTTATATTTGTGTAACAAGAAAGTGATTTCTAGACATTTGATGGCTAGACCATGGCAAAATGTGCACGTAGCATGTCATGTCAGCGATGACTATTCATTTTAAATCCATGTCAGCATTGGGAAATGGGTTTGAGGAGAGAGGATTTAATGACTTGCTTTTCTCTCTACAACCCATGATTTTATTCAATAAAACCCTAATATCTTCTCTCCATTAATATTTTCTTGTTTCTCTCTTTCTCTTTTGCAAGATTAGCTTGCTTGAAAATCAAATTGGCCATGGATGACCTATCGTCATCGGGCGCAATGAGGAATGTTGCGTGGCACACTAACTGTAGATATGGGCAAGAAGCCATCTTAAAGACTTCATGGACTGAGAGTAATCCTAGTAGGAGATTCTTTAGGTTTGCGAATTATGGGGTATAATGTGTAATTTCCCTTTTTATTTAATTTCATAAGTGATTACGTTAATGTTGAAGCCCTTTTTTTTTATTTGACTTTGTTTTCTAGACACAAAGCTACTACCATTACTTTGAATGGGTGGATCCAGTTGTACCACCTAGATAATTAGTTTTGCTAAGGAAGTTGAATAGACTCAAGAAGGAAAAAAAGGAGGCTGAAAAAATGACAAAGAAGATTAAAGTGGATCTGTGGAGTATTGGCTCTCCCTCTCATTTCTTTGTCGGTGTTATGCAGTTTTCTTCTATGCTCAAAGGCATAGTAGGATGATAAAGATTTTTGCTTTTTCATGGACAACTTGTGTTAGTTAATTTTTGTCTATAAACCAGTCATGAACCTATGGACTTATGACAATTTATGTTGTTTTAGTTTTTTAAGTTACAATCCCAACATGTTCATTTATTTGGAAAAAGAAATGGAATGTTATGTGATTTATTTTGAATGAAAAAATAGAAATTTTTTAGTGCATTTGCAGTTTGAAATTTCATTTCTCATATAAACATCCAATATTGAAAATTTTCAAATCTTTGTTAATAACCACATAAATGCCTAAATGGAAAAGCATAGATAGTACGTCTTTTTTAAGATTAATAGATAATACATTTAAGTCAATTTAAATCCTTAGCCTGAATAAAAGTTATTGAAACAAAAAGGAAAAATATAGATATAAAGTAAACAATATTGAATTAATCATAACTAGTGTCAAATGTTTATATAAATATAAAGAGACATTGAAATGATCAAATGATCAATCATGCCTCCTCATGATTTAAAAGTAAACCAAACTTACCATAATGTGGTTGCTTCACTTTTGAAGCACAAAAAATTACAATATTGTCCTGTAAAAAATAAAAAATGGTATAAAGTTTTCAAACCATCTATTGTCCCAAAAAACAAAAAGTATGCATATCCCAATTGTAGTCAATCACTTTTTGGCATTTTTTGAAGCTTTTTGCAACCATCCTAGTAGTTGTTCTCTTCTGTGAAAAAGTTGAAAGTCATGCTCCCTTGTGTTGGTGGAGCTTCTATCATGTGAATGGATGTTGTCTAGCTTGACTCAATGTATAGGGCAGTTTCACTTGGAAAAGGCATTGGAGTTGATTGTCTTTGTCTTGTGGTTGTTTGACTGCAATTTTGAGGTAAAACCAAAGACAAAGTGAATATTTGTCCACATATTTAAAGCACAAACAAAGATATCACAATCTACTTATGAGCAACATCCATCTAATAGTCATATGAACATCACAAAAGTTACTCTGTTCCCTCTCAGCAATTCTATCCATAAAAGAAGTAGGTGCATGGTGAACTTTCTTCCTTTTTTCTGTATATAAAAAATATGAACATTACTAACTACACATTTGAAAAAATAAACAAAATAATGCATCTTTGTTATAAGTGCTCACTTGTCCAGCCTCTTTGTTTTGAGCATCAAGAACTTTATGGTACCTCTTGTTATGGCCAATTACTCCATATACAATGCACCTCATTTTCACCAAATCCTTTCTTTGAAATTCGACTTTTAGTTGCTGCCTACTCAAGCTCTTCAGTGTGTTTCCTTCTTGCCTTCCGCTTCCTACCTCTTTTTTTCTTTATAAGAGATAGTGGAATGAATGTATGCATATATTCAAACTTGGACTACATTTTAGGCCCATTAATGGGATTAATAAAGTGGTTGTAAACTCTAACATAATTCTTTATTGTGTAAGTATTATGCACATATAATTTAGGAACCTCATTATTTTCTACAATGCATGACAAAACATGGCTGCATGATATCCTAGTCAACTCCGGCCTCATACATGAGCACCTTCTAGCTTCAAGATCAACCACATACTGACCTTGAGAACCTGCCACTTGGACCCTTGGTCCATCATTGAAGGTAGGCATATACAAATGTGAAAATTTCTTGTTTTCATTTAATTTTTTTTGCATATTAGAACATAATCTACCCCAGACCTTCTTTATCATCTCCCTCTTCTTGTAAAGTCTTTTCATTAATTTAGTCCTAATAATTTCAAGCATTGTGATAATGATGGTCTCTTGCATCCAAGATATATTTGTTAAATGTCTCACAAAGATTATTAGTGAACATATTATACTGACTATTGGTTTTGAAATAGGGTTTAAACCAGTTTTGGCATGGTCTTTGCCTTAGCTACTCCCTTGCATCTTTGCTCTTTTTCTCAATTTCCTCTAATGCACTCTCTAACTTCTTTGTGCAACTAGCTCTAGTACAGTCCCACAATATATCTTTCATTTCCTTTCCTCTAAAGTGAGCCCTATAGTTGGTGTACAAATGCCTCACACACAATTTATGTTCAACTTCTGGCCACATCCTATTTATTACACTTAATATATCCTAATCATGTGTATTATTAGTAATTCATATGATTTTATATGGAAAAATAGAACAAGACAGCAAAAGAAAAAATGAAAATAAAAAAAAACAAAAGATATAAACAACATTAGTAGCACATAAAAAGCATTTGTAAAAATTTGGAAATGAAATGTACTTGCCTTTTGCCTATCACTTATAAATGAGAAGTGATGATCATTATTCAACTTCAAATCTTCCTTCAAGTTTTCCAAAAACCATCCCCAATTTCAGGAGATTTAGTCTTGACCACAGCATTGGCAAAAGGAAATATACAATCATTTGGGTTTATGGCAACAATAGATAAAAGTTGTTTCCCATATGTACCCTTCAACCAACACCCATCTAGACAAACTAATTTCTTAAGATGATTTTTAAATGCATCTCTTTAGGGCTTTAGGGAAATATAAATACCTTCAAAAACACAACTTTCAACCTTGAACACAATAAATGATCCTGGATTAGTCCTAAGCAATTCAGCCTTATAGTCATGTAATCTTGTGTTTTGCATACTCCCATCCCCATAGATCACATGGATGAAGTTACATGAAAATTTTTATGCACTTTTGCACAAAAATGGTTCGATGATGCTATCTTAATTTGGTCGGTAAGGTTAGTTTCACGTTTTGGGTCATACTTAGAAGCAAATATTTTCCACCCACATTTGTCATTGAAACACCTAACTTGAACTTTCTCCCTACAATTCTAATAAAATTATAAATAAAATCTATTAGCAATTCCAAAATTTCTATAAGCTTCCTTAAATTCCTTTTATCCTTAAATAATATTCCAACATTAAATGTAGGGTTTAACATTTCCCTACTTGCATTGAAAGTTGAAAAGTTTTTCCTACTCTAACCTTCAGGGTCAAACTCAGTCAAAAGCTCATCTGATGGAGCATAGTCTAAGTCCTCACTATCAACATTTACTCTAAGTGCACCTCCTAGATTCCCTGGCTCTATATGAACCCCACTTCCCTTAGGCCTTCCTAAACATGCTTTCTGTGACTCTCTCTCTCATTAATTACGTCATTGTAATCTTCATCTCTCTCCTCAACACAATACTCTTCATCTCTAAGTTCCCCTTCCTCAACATCTTCAGTAGCCCCAAAAACACCACTATCCCCCTCTAGACCCTCACCATTTGTTATTACCACCCTCTCAGTATCCTACTCCAAACCAGCCTCCTTATCATGAGTTTCGACTCTCTCAGTTTCCTTATCAACATGTAAGTCAGGTTCTGGTACAAAATCAAAATTATGATCAAGGACTAGTGAATCTAAATCAAAATCTACTTCTTTTAGTACACTTGTAAACAAAGGGATAGTACTACTGCCACTGGCCTCACCATGTTCAATGTTTCTCTTTTCACATTTACTTTTTCTTGGGCTTTTAGTTGGTTTTGGTCTAGGGGGACAATTGGGGGTTCTTCTGAAAATTCTTCTATAATTACATTACTCCTATTCATATTAACATCAAAAGCCATTTCTAACTCTTTTAAACCTAAGTGTTCAACACAGAGATTAATTGTTCCCACATCACTACCATAAAAAGACATTTCATACACATCACTACCCTTTTCTAACAACCTAAGACCCTCTTTCCCAGGTTTCCTCCAATAATATCTAAAAACTCCGTCAAAACTCATCTTTTGTAATAATTTGGCAATCTTAACTAAACACATTGTTTCAACGTTGCAGTTTTCTATATTCTTTACTTCGCTATTAAAGTAACCTCATTCCCCCATCTCACCCCATAATTAACTATTATGTCATAATCTAATTCAACAAAACCTGTTAATAACACATCACAAATTACTTTCAATTCAAGTAATTAATATATATATATATATATATATATATATATATATATATCGGTTCATATTCACCATCACAGTAAGCGATAAAAGTATCTTTACATATAAACATACTTAACAATATTTTTAAGTAGTTATTGCATACAACCACAAAACGGTTCTGCCATTCAATATCAATAAACACACTGAAAAGTACATAACAATACCCTACTTCATAAATATATAATTTTTAAAAATTTTTAATAGTAGAAACTCTTAACTCCATTTACCATTTTTTGCTCAATTTTCAATAGCAAAAACCCTAACCCTATTTACCATTTTTTAATATGTGATAATAATTTTATATTATTGTTTTCTAATGAAGATAACTGTTAACCATCAAAATTGTGTTTTGAGAGTATTTGAGAATTCATCTCCTTTTAGAGTAAATTTGGGGTATATATATTGGAGTTAAGATAAATTCTACTAGGATAAAAATTATGGAAACCTGTATTATCTATTATTTAGAGTTTATTTAGGAATCTAGTATTATTATTTAATATATTTTATTATTATATGTTAACAATAACATAATAGTATAAAAAACTGGGCCACACAAGAAAGAGAATAACATAAACAAGAATGAAGAAAAATGCACCATCAAGTTTTGGAGCCATTCCAGTACAACAAAAAACGACCCCTTCAAAGTAACTTTTGCTTGTTCTTTCTTTCTTATTAATAACAGAAACTCTAAATCAATTACCGCCTCTAAATGCTCTCCAAAAGAAATGCTCACGATTGCAAAGAAAAAAAGCTCATCGCAAATCTCAATTGCATAATTTTGCAGTACAAATGAAGAGAAAAGATGGAGAAAAGGAAGAAAAGTGAAGAAATGGAATTATGACTGTTCATTGCTCTTGATGAAAGAGAAAATCTTTAGGTTAGATTGGACTTGGACATCGACGTTTTCGAGAAAGGATTGGGCAGGAGAGAGAATATGGGTCTGATTTTGGACAACCGTTTCCCAATACTGATATGGATTTAAAATGAATAGTCATCATTGACATGGCATGCCACGTGCGCACTTCATCATGGTCTGGCAAAAAATGTTTAAAAATCACTTTCTCATTACACTAATAAGAGTCCAGGAATATTTAAGGGATGAATTGAATTTTAGATACGACAATGAGATAGGTACTACAATTTAAGGATGATAGGTGAAATTAAGCTATAATAACAATAATTGTACGAAAATAAATCATTTTATATTTTCAAATAAATGTCTTTATTATGATAATATCTATTAGTTACATCCCATCAAGATAGTGCATTAAATTAAATTAAAATTTAAAACACAAATACCTCAAGCCATAAAATAAGAAATACTTAATTTCTTATTTTAATAATTATCTTGGTGTATGAAGTAGTTCTATATATCAGGAGTTAGGTTATACGAACATGAGACACGAGATACGGAATGTACGAGATATATGATAATAAATAAACAATCATTTATAATTATAATAAAAAAATATAAAATAAAAAATACTCAATTTTTTATTCTAATATAATTAGTTTAAATTAAAAGTAAATTAAAACATACATAACCCAAACCATAAAATAAAAAATATTTAATTTCTTATTTTAATGATTACCTTGATGTATATTTTAGTCTTATATTCCAAAAGCTAAATTGCATGGATACGCGACATGAGATACGAGAATATACTTGATATGATAATAAATAAATAATCATTTATAATAAATAATAAACATAAAATAAAAAATACTTAATTTCTCATTTAAATATAATTAGTTAAATTTTTGAAATTATTATCACTATTGAGAAATCTATATATATCTATATTTATATCTATATAAAAACACTTCATCTTTTTATTGGCAATAAAAAAATCATGATTGATTAGCTTAGTGTATAGAGTAGTTTCATATATTAGGAGTTATGTTATATGGAAACAAGATACAATAATTTTTTAAAAAGGCGAGACATCTACACGCTTAGGACATACTATAGTAAATAAGCAATAGATTAATATTTCAAATAGATAAACCATCATTGATAATAAATCATAAACAAAAAATAAAGAAAATACTTAATTTTTTGTTTCAATAACACAAAAGCAAATTAAAAAAAAAAACTTCATTTTTATTAGTAATAAAAAAGTCTTGGTTGATTAGTTTGTTGTAAGGATTAATCTCATATACCAAGAGTTAGGTTGTACAGATACGAAACATGAGATACGAGAACATACAGATGCGATAATTTTTAAAAATAGGACATCCTCATGCTTAGAGACATTATACTAAATAAGTAATATATTAATATTTTGAATAAATAATTAATTATTTATAATAAATCATAAACATAACGTAAAAATAAATACTTAATTTCTTATTTCAATATAATATTTAAATCTTCCAAATTATTATCACTATTGAAAAATATATTAATAGTGTGTATCCATTTTTTTATGTATGTCATACCATGCATGACTTTGCTATACCTTTGTAATTACATACTTTATGAAAAGCTTTACATGATGCTTAAGAGAACATAACTTAATATCGTAATTTTTCAACATATCTCAATAAGATATAATTTATCATTTTATTATATAATATTACTATTTTTAAATGATGTTATAAAATACTATTTTATCCTTTAGTATTACCCTTTTTGTTTGGATTATAAGGAAAAAAATAATTATATTTTCAAATAATATCATATAGGAAAAAAAACTAAATTAATATTAATAAGCAAAAATTATTTTATTTGAAAATAAAAAAGAAATATAAGGGAAAATAATTCTAATAATTTTCTCTTCAATTTAGAAGGAAAATAAAAAGTTATAAAAATAAATTTGTAGAGAAAAATTAATTTTATTCTTTTATATTAAAAAAATAAGTAATAAAAATTTTTCCGAAAAGAAATTTAGTCCGTTCTTATGTTTTTTTATTATTCATTAATAAAAAATATAAAAATAAATTAAAAAGTATTTTATCACACAACACGGAAACGTACGTTATATGATAATTTTTAAAAAATAGAAGATTCACATACTTAGGACACACTGTACTTAATAAGTATAATGAATCATAAACATAAAATAAAAAAATATTTAATTTTTTATTTCAATTTTAGTTAAATTTTTAAAATTATTGTCACTATTGAAAAATACATTAATAATATGTGTGCATTTTTAACGCACGTCCTACTAGAGGTGTCAAAATAGATCACGACACGCGAATAAGATTCGCCTAACACGGAAAATAAATGAGTTAGGATTAATGTTAAATGAGTTCGTATCATAAACGAGTCACCTATTTATGATACGAATATAAACAGACTATGTCGCAGGTTGATAGGCAAGTTAGGCGAGTGACTTGTTTATATAGGAGCAAAGAGATAATTTTAGTATAGATATAAATACTCAAACTAAAATCAATTTAAATTTTATTGTTGTATTACTTTTTTATTTTAATAAGGAAGTTTGAAAAATTTATGCATTTTACGTGTAAAAATTTATTTTTAAATATAATTAGAGTTAAATAAGTTGAAAGTTAAAAATACTATAAACAGGTTAAGTAGGTTGTATATAGGTCAATACATCCACTTAATCTATTTATGATATTAAACGGGTTACACTAGTTATATATGGGTCAACACAATCCACTTAATATATTTATGATATTAAGCGGGTTAAAAGTGTTGTGTTCGCATAAACCATCTAATTTTCGTATTGTGTTTATGTTGAAGTTATTAAAAATTATTTCATTATTTAATATTGCTCTGCATATCACACCGGTACTAATACTAGTATATATTAAATATAGTAAAAACATAATATTTTTCACTATTTTAATTTTATTATTTAAAAATAAAAATAACTTAATTTTGATTGATTAAATCAATTTTCTATTCAAATTTATACCATATCATATAAAATAAAAAATTATATTATATGTTAATAACATATATATATATATATATATATATATATTAAATATAATAAGAATCTAAGAATTCAACTTTGATGGAATAAGAAATTATATAATATATTAAATATAGTAAGACTATAAAATTCAATTTAATAAAATATAAAATTATATTTTATATTATATGTTGTATAATTAAATATGGTAAAGATATAAAAATTCAATTTAATTTATTATAAATATTTAATTTTAACAAATAATTTTTAAAAATTAATTTTTAAATAAAGAAAGTTTGGTAAAAATAATTACATTTTCTGAAAAAAAAAATGAAAAGTTATTTTATTTCAAATATATTAATATAAAGATCCCAAGTGTATATAAATAATTATTAATTTACTCGATTAATATATTAATATAAGGAATCTAAGTGTAATTAATAAAAATATTTATTGAGTTAAACAATCCGTTCCCAAATTCTGGACTATATTATAATTACTTTAATTCATATTACAACTTCCTAAATTTTGCATATATTATATAGGTAAGAATTATTAATATTTTATATAATAAACAAATAAAACTAATAATGATATTTCCAAACTTTCTAAAAAAATTAGGCATATTCAGTAATAAACTAATATTATATGTAAGATAGAAGCCAAAAAATTAGGCATTTTCTATTATTTTTAACTATAAGAATTATGTATAACATAATAATATATTCTTCATTTAATCTAAAAATGTTGAGGAAGTATAAAATTTGAATTATGCATAACATAATTATCTCGTTTGATGTATTACTTAAAAAAATATTATATTGTTTTTAAAATATTTTTAAGTGAATAAATAGATTTAAAAGATTAAGTTTTGATTGATTGAAATAAAAAAAATTGCTCCGTAAATAATTTCTTTTTATTCATGAACCAAAAACTTTATGAATAAATATGGTTACATCTATAATTAATCAACATAAAAATTACAGCATTGCAAGAAAAAGAATAAAAAAAATTTTCGTCCAACTTAGGGATTAGTCAACCGTGCAAGTGACTATAGTTTATAATTGCAAGAATTGGATTCATATGGCAGATACACATTAAGCAACTAAAAATAATAAGGCTAAATATGCGAAAATCATATAATAACAAAGGACATATGGGTAAAGAAACCAGAATATATATATATATGTCTTTTTTGGCTCTCTCTTTCTCCAAAGCTTAAAACCCTAAAAAGGTCTCTTTTCTTGTTCACAGGGAGCGGTCATCCTTTTCTCTTTTTGTTTTTAAAATAATTCTCACATATTTGAGTTATTGTCACCGATATTTTGAGATTTATTGCCGCCTATTTTTGAGATTTTATTTTAAATCTAGTTTTAAATTATTATTATCACAATTATGATGATTTTATTTAATGTCTTTTGTTATTTGAATAGTTATACAGAAAAAAAGTGCAGATCTCATCTTTAATAGAAGAAAATTTTTTGAAGATAATTAAATCGATTTATAGTAAGACCATAGAGTCAAATAGTGGCCATAAAAATGAATTTATTTAAATTATTAGTTTTTATAATTACTATTAAAACTATGCTTATTTATTTTATAAAAGTGAATTTATGGATACATGAGAAAAGAAAAATAAATTATTGATAAATATAAAATTGTAAATTGAATAACAAGTATCTACAACAAGAAGCGACACATGCAATACACGTCATTAAATACTACAATGTGTGTGTTATGGGACTAGTTTAATTAAAACACTGTTTTGAAATTAAATATATATTACTTTAACAATAGTCTGTTAAATATGGATTTTTTTTAGTATAATATATTAGGATTTCATTAAAAACTTCAAATCAATATAAATAATGCAGGAAGATATAACACTCTTTTGAATATCAGACATGGAAAAAGTACTGTAACTAAAACAATTATTATTGGCTGATCTTAATAAGAAATCCTAATGAAAATTGAAAGATAAACTTGAAAAAATTAATAGATCTTCAAAGTGACTGATTAGACAAACTCCCTGAATCTTTATACATAGTCTAATATCCATAAGCTAATTGCTTATGATGAACATAGATGATTTGAATCATTAAATCTAATGGATGAACAGATCATTAAATCTAATGGATGAATGGACCGCATTAACAGACTCCAAAAAACAGAAATCATTTTGTATATGAAAAATTCTCCACTAATTGCACACATGTCCAAATAAACGAGATATTTTCACTAGAAGGACTTGAACTATAGGGATAATCACTTAATGGGGTATCAACTTCAATTTGTATATGTAAAATACCTAAACTCACCAATTTGTAACAATAAAATGCCTGTTACTGAAATTGTGAAATTTCGATGGCCGGATTGCCATGTATTTCACGCATGGCATTTTTTAACCCTTTTATTTTTCCACGTCAGCATTTTCCTCTCTCTCTCTCTCCTCCATGTCAGCCACCGCCATCGCAACTCTGGCCACCACGAGCTTCATTGCACCACCATCACAGCCTTCTCCTTCTCTCTCTATCACTCTTCTCTCCCTGCCTCTCTCTTCTCTATCACTCTCACCCTCTCTCACTGACTTTCTCTCTTTGCGTACGCCTGACCACCACACACAGCATCGCACGCCGCATCTCCAACCACCGCCATAGCTCCTCTCTCTTTCCTTTCTCTGTCGTTGTCTCCCTCCTCCTCATTATCGCGCAAACTAAGCCAGTGTCGCAACCACCTCCAGCCACCCAACACCTCCACCGGGTCACAGCGATAGTAGCTCCTCCCTTCTCCTCCGCGCGCGATCTGGACAGCAACCCGCAACTCAGACTTCAACCACCATCTCCAGGCATCAGGCGTGCGATCTCAGCTGCTGTTCCTCGTGATCCAGTGTCGATGGGAGCTCTCAGACGTGATGTAAGTCGCTACTCCACTGTTCGACGCCATCTCTACTTCCGGTGCTCGGTTCTAGCGAGCTTCAACGACTCCTCTGCTCCGATTGTCCCTCTGACCAATGTTTTTGACACAGCAGTTTTTTATTGGGGTATTGATGGAGGAGAGAGGAAAATGCTAACATGGAGGAGAGAGAAAAATGCTGACATGAAAAAAAAAATGTCACGCGTGAAATACATGGCAATTCATCCATCGGAATTTCACAATTTCGACGATAGGCATTTTACTGTTACAAATTAATGAGTTTAGACATTTTACAGATACAAATTGAAGTTGATACCCCATTAAGTGATTACCCTTATAGTTCAAGTCCTTCCAATGAAAATAACCCCCAAATAAACCAAAACAATGCAAAAAACAAAACAAAAACTCCACACAAGATGGAGATAAACCATGAAAAATAGCAAAAACATCAATGACTTAGATCTATGCCAAATAGTCATGGATCTATAACTTATTTAATAAAAAAATAAAAAAATTACAATAAAATAAAAAATAATAGAAAGGGGCTGCCAGAAGAGACAAAAATCAGCATCTTCCTATCTTCCTATATCTACATGCTTAGTTTTTGTGTTTCAATTCAGAAACGGAAACAAAATTCTGACAAAGAAGGAAGAAAGCAGTGCACTTTTCTAATGGCCGAAACCGCTCACTAGGCGAGAGAGAGCCCTTCAACGGACAGTAGTTCTCTTTAATTTTGATTTTATTTTATACAACCTTACAAATTCAGTTAATAATATTTTATTTATAAATATTCATAGTATATAAAGATATTACATGTTTGATATTTATTCTTTTGCCATATATTTTGTTGCAATCACAATGCTATATTGTGAGTTTGTCGTTTTATCAATTGGCTCCTGTTTTTTCAACATAATGTTAATAATTCTCAGTTATTAAAAGCCATTAAATTAGAAAAAGGAGGTTAGAACATAACATATATGGATATGGGTGTATACGGTCCGGTTTAGGGCGGTTTGAAATTTTCAAATCACTCGATAAATAAGAAAATAAAACGGATTTTATCGTAAAAACGAGTAAAAGGAGAAATTCTTAGATAAGATGATGTGTATCTCATTAATCATAAATTAACCCAATAATATTTTTCCTTAATTAGTATTATTAATACTATTGGTGAATTAATGCACTGGAATCTACTAAGGTCAAAGTCAGTAGTGATGTTACAAAATTATGAGCAAGAAAAGAAAAAAAAAATCTTATGCTATTAATTTTTGTAGTTGATGATGATGATGACTCCAAGTCAAGTTTATAGTCTACATCTTGTCTTCTTCTGTTCTTTGGCTCTTGAAATTCTTGATGCCGACACATAAAGAGGGTAATTAAGTCATCATTTTGTTATTGTTTGGGTTTTAAAGCAAAATTTTGAACGTTGTCTGTAAATATCTGCTCTGTTCTATTCATGGAAACGTTGATGGAGATGCTAATTGATGATACGATACACTCAATCACTAAACCATTCATTTCAACACTTACATTGCATTTTATTACACCACACAAATTTCTGTGGTCATTAATATTGCATTATCCTCCAACAAAATGTCTTCCTTTTTCTTTTTCCTTCTATTTCCATTTTTTTTTTTTTTTTGGCATTTGTGAGTAGAGTTGAGCATAACCTAGAAAGCGAAAAAAATAAAAAATCGAATCGGTTGATTTAATTTAGCTTTTAATTAAAATATATGGTTCGGTCTAATTTTTAAAGAAAACATTTCTAGGTATAGTTTAATTTTATAAAAATCTTCTAAATAGATTGATTCACTTCGAAAATTATGTTAGAACTAAAAGTTTTAATTGAATTGATTTGGTTCAATTTAATAAACAATGCGATTTGAATTTTTTTAGTAGAATCATTTCAACTTGCTCTAATTTAATTCCATTTAAATCAAACTCAACAAATGAATGCTTATCTCTACATATGAGGTAATTTTACTTTATGAGATTCAACTGTTCATGCTTACTTTCAGTGTTGCAAAATAAATTAGGTAACCATTGAAATGGCTTTCAATTGGTTTGGACAAAAATTTTGAGACCTAGCTATATGGTACAAGCGTACACAAGTTGACAGTTAGTGCTTATATATGAAGAGTTTGAGACTTTCAGCAAAGCTACTCTTAATTAATAAAATTGCCAATTCTTTGACAAAACTTAAAATTTCATGTCTTTCCCCAACTGGCTGTATATGCCATTTGATACCCATTAAATGGTAGATGATTAGATCCACCACAATTGTTTTGGTATATCATTTTCTTCATGTGGGTTTTGCTGGCTAGCTACATGTTGGGTCTCTTTACAAGAAAATGGAAAGGCCAAAGGTATAGATTTGCCCCTAAAATTTATACGGTTTGCTTTATGGCGCCATCAAATTTTTGGGAAATCTATCATGATGTTATAATTTCATATTTCAGTAATAATTATGTCCTTTTATAAACCAAAATAACTTTATAAGAGTTTAATCATTAGTTTGCACTTTTAAATTTTATTTTGGCGAGAGGCATAGTAAGTATTGAAATGTAAAAGCATAAGGTCATAATAAATCCGTCGCAAATTTGAAAGTGTCACAAGACAAATCTTATAAATTTCGGAACAAATTTAATTATGCATTAGGCAAAAATGAAAAGGTAGAATTTATTAATTCAAGGCATTTAATTAGTCCATGGGAGTTGTATTGGATGGTACACAGTATTTAGTAGGCTTGCCTGGTTTGTACTCAAACAAGACCAGCAGTCCTTACTGTCAACAACTAACTCATTGTTTGTCCAAAGTTGGGTAGCATAAGGGACCATCTAGCCAGCTAAGCCAGTTTGCCTCACTCGTTTTGGTTTGGCTAATTAACTTTGAAATTACCTAGTTCTACTTTTTCACCTATAAACTTTCCTTTCCTAAGATATCACTAATTACTTCCTATATTGATGATTGTTTCTTTGTAGTGGAATCATTTCAGGTTAGGTTTAACTTTGGTAAGTTATGCTTATCTTATCACAATTTATCAACTCTTCAATTAATTAAAATTAAAATTATGATAACATAACTTGAAAGACTCTCCAAATAAACTTATAAAAAGATTTTTCCTCTCTTTTTTCTTTTGCTGGATTTGGTTGAATTGCGGATGATTTTGTGTCTGCTTTTTCTATTGGTTATTTGATTGATGCTCTTTATGAGATTTTTTTTAGTGTGAGGTATTGAAATGAAGTGAAATGTTTTTACATGGGCCATTTTGCTTCTTCAAGGTTAAGGACCTTAATAAACGTGATTGTAATGTGTTTACTTGCTCTTTAGTTTCTTTGAATCTTAATCGTCTCTTTCCTTTTTCCTTTTCTAGGCTTAGTTTTAGGATACCAACAAAGTTATCTTTCCAAATATTTATAATTTTTCTTTTTCACTTATAGTCTTTAGTTTTTGTTGGGTTACGGATCTAGCTTCATTAGTTGGGAATTGTTCTTCAATTAAGAAATTAGTTCTCTTTCTTTTGTTTCAGCTTGTCTTGCACTAAACAATTTTGGGTCAATTTGTAACACCAAATGCTCAATCTCGGAGAACCAGACGGCGAATGTCACATTCGGTGTCAGAGCACCGTCTTATATCACTAAATAAACCCGAATTGTATATTAGGAGTGAATAAGTTGTTCCAGGGAGGCGAGCAATATTTTAATAATTTTTTTTTATTAAAATAAATGAATAAAAGCTTAGAAAAAATTCTATGAAAATTTGCAAGAGTCTCTCCTAAAACTAAACTTGCTTCACAAGGAAAAACAAAGCACTTACAATATCAACCTCCAAACCTCAACTCCAAATTATTTCAATGATCACGCGACACTTCTAGATATTATAATAATTCTATTAACAACCAAGGTAATATTTCATCATTCAAGATAACTAAATATGTCATCATTCATACACCAAACAAATAATCAAATAATAATACTAAATCGGCTATTGATTTCACTAAAAATTTATTCAAATACTTACAATCTCAGTATCATTCACAAAAGTCTATACATGCCATGATTTACATTAATATACATATCCGACCCAAAATGTTATATCTACTCTGATGCCCTCTTCTGGTCCCGACAGGTGCCCTCCGCTCCTAATCTGCGTGTCATAAAAATCAACGCACTGAGTGAAACACTCAATGGTGCTAAATATTTATAAACTTAAAATATCTAAAGAATACCAAATAAATAATTTCAAACAATATATTTTTTTAAACACCGAAATCGTATTAATTAAATCCAAATATTTGAAAGATCACAAGAAATTCATACTTAAAAATTTATACCAACTCAAAATAAATAAGAAAATATCGTAAATGTCAATATGTTTTTCAGTTTCAATATAATAAATTAAAATTCTCATTTTTATTTTATCTAAAGCTCATACCGATACCGAAAGACTGTAAGTAGAATCGATAACGGCTTGTGAAAGCGGCACCCACCAATCACATAATCGTGGCCTAAAGCCACTGTGGTATGCGCAAGCACTACAAAAATAAACGCGTCCGCCTATTTATAAGGGCTGATAACCCTAGCATATGATCATAGCTCCACCAAAAATATAGGCTGATAATCTGAGCATGCTCATATATCACAATAATATCATCATATCACACGTCAATCACGTATGGTAAAGCTTAGAATAATTAAATTCTTCTATAAATAGTCTCATTTCTCATTCACATTTTCTTATCCAAAAACATTTTAAAATTAACACTTATTACGTATACATAAATCCTTTGCAAAATATCTTATAACTTAACATATTTCTTACAAAATTTCATAAATTTATAACTTACTAAAATTATTACATTCTCCCTCTTTTTATACTTAATAAAATAAATTCAAATGCACATATTCAAAATAGATATACTTAATATAGTATAAAAGTACTTACATTAAGAAATTTTCAGTATTTTTATAAACCTGACCTTTGTTGTGTTCTTAGGGTATAACTGAAGTTTTAGGAGTTTAAATTGAGTGAAACTTAATTCTTTAGAAAGATAAGACAAAATGCTACAAATGTCATGAAGGGACCATAGTCCAAGTCATTTTCTAAGAGGATGAAAGAAACCCAAGAACACAGACCAACAATCCAAACACGATTCAGCACAACCAGTTTTGGTATAAGGATCATAAGTTGAGTTATAGGTATTCAAATTAAACACAAGAGGATGATTTAGAAAGCTAAGAAGTAGAACTACAACTTTTATGAAGAACATGAGATATTATCTTGCAATTTTAGTAGCTAAAAGGGACAGTCAATTCGAATATACAAGTGAGACGCCGTAACAGAATCAATTTTGGTATTTAAATCATAAGTTGAGTTACAAGTATTGTAAATTGAACATAAGAGGATGTTTTGGAAAGCTGAGAGATAGAGCTACAACTTTCATGAAGAAGTAAGAAAAAGATGGAAATCATAAAAGGGTCAAAAATGACTTCAAGTCCCACTTAAGTACATCTCTAACATCAAAATTCATCATTTACACATTTTCCCAACAAAAACAACAAGAACTCAAAAATCATACAAAAATCTAAAAATTGAAAACTTAAGAAAATAAAAGGGGAATGAGAATATTATTACACTAACCTCTTTTTCAAGCTTAAAGAAGCTTAAAATCTCTATTCTTGGACCTTCTCCCTGCCTTTGCTAGAGGGTTCTCCAACCTCTTCAAAGTAGGAGAAAAAGACATTAAACCCAAAATTACTCATAAGAAAATGAAAGTGCATGATTTATGCATAAATTCCATGGCTAATCCTAGAATTATACTTAATAAATCACAAAATTCAAAAATTACAACTTACCTCCTTTAATGGCAACTTCTAATCCAAGGCTTAAGAACTTCAAATTCAACCTTCTACTAATTAAGTACTATGGTTTAATCAAGATTCTATGATTTAATTTGGTTATTTGGTAGTGAGTTATGGTGGAAAAATGAAAGAAAATGGAGAAGAAGGAGAGCTTGAAGTTTGCGTGGAAGATGGAGATAGAAGGAGAGAGAAGGTGTTGATGGGTTAAGTAGCAAAGTCAAACTTTGCTTCCTTGGTTTATGCTAAATCAATGGCCATGATCAAGTCTTAGGTAATCTCATTCAATAGCTCCAAATATTTCTCAAATAATTCATTTTCAAATATTATTTAACTCCTCAATTTAATTAAATTAACTCCTAAAAAATAATTAACCATTTATTCCTCAATATACCACAATAAAAATAATATTCTCTAGTTGCTGTAATTCTCCGAAAATATTCATGAAATATTTTATACCCACTTAAATCATGGAAACATGCTCCAAAAATATTAATTATAATATTAGACACATATGATAATTTTTTCTGACCGAAATAATACTAAGTTCCGGACTGATAATACTATTTACAGACCGGTAAGCACTATTACCGACCCCGAAAAAAGACTCTAAAAAATGGACCGTTACACAATCCAATATTTTTTAGGATTTGATAAAGAACACTTTCGAGTGTTATATCTTATATGGGATTTTCTCTTCAGCTTCGAGTCAAGCTGGCTGACAACTTATTGGGTTTCATCTGTTCATATATAAAAATTTTTCCTTTTATTATGGGGATTCTTAGGTTAGAAAATGTGTAGGACTCTGCATCAAGACATATCAAGGAGTAGCTTATGGAATAGTTAAGATTTATGGGACTCTTGAATGAAAGATAAAACATAAAAGGAAGATTTGAATTAGAATCGTTCATTAAATCAAAGTTATTTAGCTCTGAAGTTTCATTTTATGGTGCTCTTCCTAAATAATAGTTCTTGTAAATATGAGGGGTAAATAGGGAACTATAAAGAAATCTTGTGATGTGGACTCGAAGTGACATGAGGCGTGGAAAAAATTTATCCAAGTTGGTATCAACACATTTAAAGTGGGTCTCATAAGTGTCCAGCTGAGATTTTGGCCATGAAAGTTAGCCAAAAACACTTAATTGCGAAAATTAAAAATTTTAAAAACCCGATTGGTACTATTTTCTGTTAAAAAATCAAAATAGAAAAAAATTAAAAATTTAGACACCAAAGTTATAATTATCCCAGGGCATGTTCAAAAAATTAGATGTTTTATTAGTTGTTTTGTTAGTTGTTAGTTATTTGTTGATTGAGTAATTTTTTATAAAATACTAAAAGTTAAAATTTATATGAGGTAATTTTTATAAAATATTACCTTAATATCTAAATGTTAGTTCAAACATTATATTATTGAACATTATATAAAATAAGGTTAAGCATTTTGACCGCTACTGTCATGCTATGATGTCTAGAAATAACAGTTATACTTTATGAATGATAAATTGTTGCGGGTCACTAAGTAGGTGAGATTATTGTTTATAAATGTATTGAATTATAAGAAATGTTTGAATTTTGTGATTTCGAGTCGGGAGAGCTATTTAAAAAGCTGTTACTAAATATAGTCTGATTACAAATTTAACAATCCACTATATAAAATAATAAAATGATCTGCTTTTTAAGTAAAATCTCAACAACCTTTTGATAATTTATCCTTTCTTTTTCAGTAGTAGAAGGCTAGAAGCCTGCTGTGTGCAATTTTAAGATTCAAGTAACCTTCCATATTGGTAAACTTCCAATGAACTTCCTTTCTTTGTTTTCAAGAACAAATTCATGAGTAGAATCAATATGTTCCAAAAGTAGTGCGATTCACCTTTTGCAAAAGAAGCCAAGTGAGGGTACAAAATCTCATGAAAAACGAGCTTACTATTCAGATGGAGGCTTCTTATTACCATCATCATACATGTCTTCTATTTTGACCACTTTCCATTTCAAGATAACAAGGTGTCACTTCCAGGATTTTCAGGCACCTCTAAATCTTCTTGTCGGCTATATGTACATTGAGTCTCTGGTAGAGTTTAAATTACAACGTGTAAGTTGCGTTGGAGATGATACAGTATTTACTTTTTAATTTAAATTTTAAATTAAACACAAATTTTGAAACTCAAAATTTGATTCTAGTTTACTCACGATTTAGTTTTCATATTTTCTGTTTGATTATTAAAAATTAACTCAAACTCAATTTAATTATTATTATTAGAAATAATAAGAATATGTCTCCTCTAATGTAGAAAATTAATAATTCAACCATTTATAATAATTATCTGTACACCGAGACATAATCTAGTTGTAAATGCATATACGACCTGATAATAAATTCAAACTCGAATTTTCTTTCTCCCAATACTCCAAAAGAAAAAACCAACATTTATCTTCTTTTTTTTTATTGATTCAACAGGAGGGTTACAACCCAATGAAAATTAAACTACTCTTTTTTCACCAAAAAGTACCAACTCTATCAGCTTTAATGAAACAGGTGACTGCAGAAAAAGAGTAATCCAATAGATGCAGCCTTCTAGCCATGTCTAAAATTTTTTTATTTTTTTTATATTACCAAAAGGTAATAATAATATTTTTATGTGAATTACTAGTTACATAATTATTTTAATGATATTAAATCTTATAGATCTTGAATTTATGCGGTTTAATATTATGAAGGACGATTTGTTCATTATGAAGTATTAGATGTTATGTGTCTTTGAAGACACAATCAATGATAGAAATCAATCATCTAATTAAAATAATTTCAAAACAATTTTTGCTATTAAATATTCATTTGTCTTTCTTTTGGAATGATTTGAAAGAAAGGTACAATTGTCAAAGGCTCATCCATGAATATGAATGTGTTTATCGTTGTAAGTCTCATAAAACTCTAAGTTATTATAATTTTGCTTTATTGAAATTATTGTTTTATTATTATAATTATTATTATATATTGACATACATTATTATTCATGTGCTACTAATTTTGAGAATTGATTGATTTATTTTTTAAATATAATTAATATATTGTGGTTGTTATGTTTGGAATGACACTAAGATATACAATGACATCAAGATATTAAGCTATTCATATAAATTTATCAATGATACTTATGTCTCAAATATGTTCCTAAGAATATGCTCTTGAAGTAGCAATATTTAGAGAAAATTTTATAATATATTTTGGATTTATTTCATGTCCTAAGCAAAGTATTGAGCTTCTAATTAATATCATGAAGTTTATTCAATTAGATTTTTTTTATTCTCTGAACTGAATGAAATGACACATAATACTGGACATGGGAGTAGTGAAAATTTTATGATATATTTTGGATTTATTTCGTGTCCTAAGCATAGTATTGAGCTCCTAATTAATATTATGAAGTTTATTCAATTAGATTTTTTTTATTCTCTGAACTGAATGAAATGACACATAATACTGGATATGGGAGTAGTGAAGTCTGCCCAACTAGATTTGATGCATTCCTTGAAGTGAATGCAATAATATATAATTTTGGGTGTGAATATGAATAATAAAAAGATATACTTATCACTGAGAATATTAATGAGATCATAGTTGAAATAATGATATGAAAAGAAAATTTTAATCCTTATATAAATATTTATTTAAAAAAAAAGAAATTTTTTCAACTATAATGAATTTTTTGTATTTAGTTTGTCCTCAAAGCAAATTAATTAATGAGCAATCTCCAAATAGACTTAAAAAAAACCGCTTGCATTTTTTGGAATATATAAAGTGAAATTATTTATCATTGATCTATCATGTGAATTATTTAGATATTTTGTGGATGCATCCAAAAAGATAATTATATGATTATTAACTTGCAACCTGAAGTTTGCAAGATTATTTGCGCAAATAATTATGCTATCAAAATAATTTATCTTGAGAATGATAGTGAATTTGTACATAAATTTTTAATAATTATGACATGTATTAATTGAAATAATTTAAGGCAAGTTGCTATTGCTTTTATTTATGCTAAAAAATATTTACTGATCTAAAAAAAGATAATTAAATGTTACATAGTAGCTACAAATTACTTATTATAATTGAAGTCCCTGAAAGATAAACTGTCTATGTTAATGAATTTACAGTATGCCTAAAGCATGGTAAATTGATTTTAAAAATGAAAGAAAATGAGCAAATATTTAAGATACTTGAAGTTTTAGAAAAGTAAAATTTAGAAGAGATTCTAAACATAACTAATAAGTTTTCTGGAAAAAAACTCAGATACTTGAAGTGAACGAAAATTATGAGATCTCTATAAATTATTGAACCAATATAAAAAAAATATCGATAATATTTGTATAATATAACGCTCAAAATTGTGAAAAATGATGAGGATCTTGAGTTTAATCTATTGGAGAATATAGACATAAAATTGATTTATCAAAGTAGAATGATGCATGTAGCATTTAAATTTACTTGAAAGTAAATTTTGAAATTTTATAGGCATCGAGAGATATAAATCCAATAGAATATAAATATATAGTTATGCAAAATTGAAAAGGAGTCAAGACATATAAAACAAACTTGTTGCACATATTTTTTCGCAAAAAATTGGCATTGATTATGAGGATAAATACCCTCATATAGTGGATATAATTATAATTTGATATTTGATTAGTCTGAAAATTTATGAAGATTCTAAACGCATCTAATGAATTAATGACTGCCTATTTATATGGCTAATTTGATGTAGATATCTATATGAAAATTCTTAAAAGATTTTAATTGCTTGAAGCATAAAGTTAAATTCTCGAGAAATTTATTCAACTAATATTATAGAGCTCTATACGGATCAGTGAATAATGATATCTATGAATTATTGAAAATGCTTGAAGCTATCAAATCGAGACCCTAAGAAATATATTTAAGATTTCTATATGAATTAAAGAAACCTCAATACATATAGTATAATTACTTTAATGATCTTTATGGCTAAGAAAATATTATATTATTTTATAATTATATTCTTTTTATAATATTTTATTGTCAAAAGCGTACTTTTGACATTTACTTTATATATTATAATGAGAAAGGTGATCTCTTGATCAGTGAATATCTGTGAAAAAAATATTTTAATAATATTATTATATGTTCATGAATTTTTATAGAGATATTTGAATATAAATTGTCATTATTTTATTTATGACCATTATTAAAACTCCTAAAAAGGTTCAAAAAATTATAAATTCCTTAAAAGTCCGTTTGAAATAAATGAATTCTATAAAATTTTATAAAATTTATTTGAAAATCTATAATTTTGTTCAATATGAAAAAAAATATGAATTTTAATTCTATGAATTGAATTCCATGAAATTGATTAAACTTAGTTCAAATTCCATTAAAATTATTAAATTTTGCAAATAAATTTCACAAATTAATCCACTAATATATTTATTGACTAAACTACTCTTATTAAAACTATCCAAAACAAAATCCCAAAATAAAACTTTAAGTTAGTACACGACCCAGACCAGGCCAAATAACACCACACTCATCCCAATCCATGAAGTGCATAATTTGATTAGCTTCCCGAAAACAATGAAGAAGAATAACCTTCTAATTTTTGTTTGACAAACTACGATATTGACTAATGAAATTAGCTAACTTGAGATTCTGCATAGTAAAACTACCCATAAGTTGTTTGGAGACTGCCGAATCTATCTGCAACTTATATAAAAAAAAAAATTCAAAAGTTGTCATTTTTCTTTTTCCTTCTCATTATATATCTATAATTATATTTTCGTTAGATTTTCTGGTATTTTTTTAAAGTATGAAGTTGTTAAGATATATAACTATGTTTATACATTGAATCCAAATAAATTTTTAATTTTGAAGATATTTTAATCTATTAATAAAAATAAAATTTAAAATTTTTGAAGAACTTAAAGTATGAAATTTTAAAATTTAATTAAATCATCAATTAATTAATTATGGTGGAATTTGAGTATATTTATTTGTATTAGTATTTTTGTTAAATTATTATGTCAATAATATTTTAGAAAATAAAAAAAAATGAATTTTCATTTAGAATTGTTCTAAACATAATTTTGTGAAATTCAATTAAAATTTTTATTTTAATTTGTAGCATACCAAACATGACAAATTCATTTACAAATGAATTATACTTGAAATTTATTTACAAATGAATTCTATGATTATAATTCATTTATTTCAAACGGAGTGTAAGGGAAGAGTTTGAAATAAAAAACATTGGAAACATAAAGTTTTTGTCTCGGTCTGAAGATCAAGAGTTTCATAAATGAAATATTGTCTATAAATCCACATATTCAAATTATTTTATGTGAATAATAGTGGGTCACTTAATGAGAAGATCACCATTTTTCACTTTGAGAAAAATTATGAATAACTATTGGTCCTAAAGTACTATATCTTAGTACAATAAAGATGTTATTGTATATTACAACCCACACTTGACTTGAATTTTATAAATTTTATTAGCAAGATATAGTTCTTCCTGAATATGAAAAAATTAAATGGAGTTAGATATATATTTTGACATTTCAATGACAAAATATATATGAGTTATATTATAACTAACATCTCAAAATCAGTTTTGATCAGCTATAAAAATGCAGGTTACTTATTAAATCAACATTATGTTAGATTATAATCAAGCCGTTCATTTGCATATGGAGGTACAATTATTTTATAGCATTCAAGTGATGAAGCATTGTTACTACTTTATTTAACCATGTAGATATTTTAGCAATTCATGAGGAACGACAAGAATGTATTTATTCATAGTATATGGGGTTTACTTCTTTAGAGAAAAAAAATTCCTACAATATTCAATGGAGATAATATTTCGTAAACTCATCTCTCTTGAAGGAATGATATATTTAAGAGAAGAAAAAAAATTATATTTTATAAAAATTATTCTTTACTTATGTTTTACAAAAGAATGATAATCTTGAAGCTTAATCATTCAAGTGATGATATTGTTGATTTGCTCATCAACATGCTTTCTATTTTTATTACAAGTTTTTTACCACAAATTTTGAAAAATTAACGCACAAAATTGAACTACACAAATTCAAAAATTTCAAAATTTATCTTTATGAGATGAGTAAATATGCACATCATTCTTTTTTTCCTTTAACTAAAGTTTTTTTTCCATTGGGTTTTTCTCGTAAAAGTTTTCAATATGACATATTTCAACGCGTATTTAAGAAAAGAATAATATATTCTTTTTTCTTCACTAAGATTTTTTTCCAAATTGTTTTTTCTTAGTTTTAACGAGGCATATCCTTTAAAGAATGGACATCTAAGAGGAAATGTTATGAAATAAGTGGTTGTCCTATATAGGCTAGAAGTCTGTATTATTAATTATTCCGAATTCTATCTTTCTGATTTGTATGAGACTTTATTAGAGTTCTACTTATATAACTATAACTATAACTATATATATATATATATATATATATATATATATATGTGTGTGTGTGTGTGTGTGTGTGTGTGATTTCTCATGAATAATAAACATTTTATCGTATTCTCCTATATTTTTTTTTTCTTCTTCTTCTCTTTAATTTTATATTATTTTATAATAATCTACAATAATCTAAAAGAGATATTATCTACATTTGAATACACTCTTAACCCAAAACCTAAGGACTTGGGCTTTCTTCATATTGGGCTTACTGAAGCTTGTTTGCATTTTATTGGGCCGAATAAACGTTTTCCTAAATCTAGGCCCAAGATACCATGATCAGGCCTAAAAGACTCTTTTCCATATTGAGTCCAACTAGACCGGGGTCACCAGGTGTAATTGCATTATGCAATAAATATCCTTATTTAAAATGTTACTACTATAATTATGATTATCCTTAGTTTGGAGATAAAAAAAAAATAATTTTATTAAATTACTTTTAATTTTTATTATAGTTTAAAAGAATTAATTATTCATTAAACTTTCACATTGACGACTTATATTTTGGCGTGAGTAGCTTATTAGCTTAGCCTAAATGTGAAGTCAATAACGTTGGAAACTAATTGTTAAACTCGTTAGCCCAAACTAGAAGAATAAAAAGCCCATCCCAGCCCACCACAGCGCAATAGCGTCGGGAAAAGCTACACCGCAAGCGCACAATAGCAAGAACTAAACCCTTTCTCTGCAGCTAATGCCCGACGGTGGCCCAGATTTGGAGGCTTCTACTCACTCCGTGAACCGCTTTTTTTTTTTTTTTAATCTTTTTTCTTTTTTCCCTCTGCTCCTCTATCTCTCTCTCTCTAAAGAAAATTCACATCCGCTTAGCTTTCTTCCGGAGAATACGAGAGATTTCCAGAGCCAAAGCAAAGGTTAGTCTGTCATTTTTGTTTTTCTTGGCTTGATTTTCATTTTTCACGGGAAAACTATAGAAAAATGGAAAGGGAAAAAATTAAATTAGCTTAGCGTTCATGTTTCTAGAGAAGAGAAGCAATCCATTTAAGTTTGAGAATTGTAAATGTCTCCTGAAATTTGTTCGTTGCATTTTTTTCCTTTTTTTTGTGCTACTTCTTGTTCTCGTATTGTATTTTACTTCTGTTTGGTTGCTTCCAAGAAGCCTGACAAAAAGGGAGAAAAGAGGAGAAGGAGAAGATGCCATTCATCTTTCCTTTTAAAGAAAAAAATTTGTAACGCTTCTTGATATTCTTTGCTTAAGTTAGCCATGGATGATGTCTTTACTTTCGGCTATTTTATGTAAGGTCCCAATAGTTTGTTTTTGTAATTAGAAAAAGGTTGGGTGAAACAGCTGGAAAATGCCAATGTTTTTGTTCAATGCATTTGGTATTATGCATTCATGCGTGCATAATCATTAAGTATATAAATCAGAGTTTTTGCTTGAAGAGTGGGTAGAACTGGAAAGAAAAAGGAAAATTGCAAGATGCTTAATTACTGTTTTTCATTGCTCTGGTTTGTTATTTGTAGAATGTAGGCCTGTTTCCAAGTAATCTGGAGCAAGTTGGTTTATTATGCAATGAATTGCATTCAATGATAATGCCTGAGTTTTGTTGACACCAGAGTGTATAGACATGCATGTCTTGACATTCGACTGTGTGAGAAGAGCTTTGCATTAGAGCTTGCTGCATGAATATTGCTCTTGAGTTTTCTTGATTGTGCCTGGGTTTAGTAGTCATTATGTATTAAGATGTGGTCCATTTATTATTTAGTCATACAATGTATTAAGATATGGCAGCATTTAAAAATTTTTCCTGAACTGTGTTTTAGTTCCCTTTTATGGCTTGCTACTATTACTTTCTAAGTTTCTATATATTTTAAACTACTCGTCATCATAAATGATTATTGTAATTTTTCCCCATTTTGGTGATTTCTGATATCAGCAAAATCACTTGATTTCCAAATTTTTCCAGGTTCAAACAATGTGGCTCAAAAATTTAAATAGTGTTTTCTGAGCGTGTTATTTACTCAAGAGTTACTGTAAAGCCAAACTTTTAATGATTCTTCCAGTGCAGGACTGAGGCACTACAATCCCCCTCATTCAAATATGGAACGTCCTTCCTGTGTCATTTCATAATTGGATTCCTAGGTTGTTAGTACTGACTTATTTACTGATACAGAAAACCCTTGTTAAATTTTTCAATATGAATAGTTATGAACACTCCCCTTCAACATGTGACATTTTTGTTGTGCCACATAGGCTGATTCTAGATCTTTTTCAATTGATGACTTTTGTGAATGCTTGCAGCCATATGAAACTGACACAACATACTGCAATATGCCACATCCTTGAAACATAGCACACCTAGGCATCCACATTATTATGGTTAGGATCACCTATAGTCAAGGATGTAATACCTTCAGCAACATATTGGCCTAACAATTGAGCTGAGTATGCTCATTCAAAGATCCAAAAGCTTTAATAGTTGTGCGGCTGTGCCATTTCTTTCTTCATCTCTGAAACATCATCTATTAATCTTAATATTTTCACCATGGATACGTCAAATTTATATATATATATGATCACCTTAACTCTGTCACAACCAGCCTCTTATGTTGAAACTCCCAAACAGAATAAAGCGCAGAAATTTCTAGGTTGGAAGAGAACCTAACCCCAAAGAAATCAATAATCTGAAGGTTGACATAGACAACTTATTATGTCCACACTAAATATGAGGTGCTTATGTTGATAATGATATTTGAGGTTCTACATGAATTATCCATGTGAAGGAAAACTTGCCTTATGCTTCGTTCATTTCCTATTATATTTATTGAAATGCTTATAGCAAGATTTATTTGTGCAATTTGAATTGTGCGTATATTTTTTTAGTTGAGTTGGACTGATGAGGTATACTTCTCTCTTGCTCTCAGAGTTATATTTTACCAACTAAATAAAATGAGAAACTGTCTGATATTTAATATACGTAACAGGTGTATGAAGTGTTGATGGTTCATCAGCATCCAGATTACTTGAATCGAGTGAGACTTGATCCTTTTACTGGCAATTTAGGAGGAAAACCTCATATGTGGGCCTGGATTTTGAATTGTATGTTTTGATTCTTTTGGCTATGGATACAAGTTATGTCACATTGATGTTAGGATACATGTTAATTATTAGCATAACAGACATATGGAAAGTTTTACTCGCTATCCAATTAACATTAGGAAATTGAGGTGACCTTATTTTAGATAGGGAAGCTGATATATATAGCCAATTAGCCTTTACGTTCAAGGCTGAGCACATGGGTGTTTCTCCATCACAAGTTAATTGTCATACAAAAAGTTATTCATGCTCTAAACAAAGTGTACCTGAAGAAACATCTGATTATGGTATATCAGAACAGAAACATAAGATTAGGTCAGAAACTGTACAGAGTGAACCTGTTCCTATTAGCACTATAGTTTCGGCAGTTGGTGCTAGTGAAGAATTGAAACTGTCTTCTGAAGATGACATAAAAATTTCTCATACTGAAAATTCAGATCGACAACCCAAAGGTGCGTGCAAGAGTAGCGTGACAGATAAAAGCTCAGGCCTTAAACTAACTGCAGTTGACCAGAAACTCGAGTTTGGTTCAGAAGATTCACGTGGAGAGCTTGGTGTTGTAAGTGAACATAGCAGACCAGCAAAAGGAAAAAGTTCACTTGGATCTGAAGTTGTTAAAGAGGATGATGCACTATTGACCTTCTCTGCCAATGAAGCCTCGCAACTATTGCCTGAACATATAGCTAAGAATTCTCTTACTAAGGGTTTGGATTTACCTTGTGAAGATGCAATCAATAGATGCCATCAACTATCTACATCCGAACAGAAAGTTGAGTTTGCTTCTGATGGTGCTACTTGTGAACCATTAGAAGAAAGTAAAATGCCTGCCAGTGAGCTCTTACGAGATGAATTAGCAGAAATTAGCAATGAATTATCCTGTTGTACTGCTACTAGGCATTTGGGGAGACAGCTCACAACTAAGAGTTCTCCTCTCAAACATTTAGGTGTGACTTCCGACAGTGAGATCAACACTTATGCTACTGAAGAACTGGAACCACTTTATGATAATTTGGATAATCACTTGAACTTTCAACAGTCAGATACACCATCTAAAGATTTAAGCATTAATTCTAGCCAGGTGGGTGTTAGGGTCAAAAGAACTGCAAAATCAACAAGGAAAAAAAATGTATTAAGATCCTTGAGAAGAAGTGCTAGAGTACGGCAGTCGAGATCACAAGAAAAACCTAAAGGTCCTGATCCCAATGCAAATATGGCTAATGCTCGCTCCAATATAGAGAAAACAAGGAAAAAAAGAAAAAGGAGGCAAGGGAAGAGTGTTGAAGATGATGAATATTCAAGAATTAGGAAACATTTAAGATATTTGTTGAATCGGATAAGCTATGAACAAAGCCTGATTACAGCTTATTCTGCAGAAGGTTGGAAAGGACTAAGGTGTGTACTTTCACTATGTTTCTCATTGTTTAATTTTAAGGAAAATTTGCATTTCACTCTGTGTTGAAAGCTTCTACTGTGAAATTTAATACAAATGTTATTTTAGTAATCCTTTTTAATTTTTCATTAGTTATATACACAAAATATCATTATTTTAGCTGCTTTCCTACTGCCTTATTCAGTTGAATCATCCTACTTAAATATGTAGAATGGAACATATTGTAGTGAAGAAGAAGAAGAAACGTTGGAATAATATATGCTGGTGAAGGATATTCTAGTGAAGAAGAAGAAGAAACATTGGAATAATATATGCTGGTGAAGGAAGAGTTAAATGGATTATATTAGGTGCAATGGTGTTGTGGAAATACAATAAAAGATTGAAATCCAATTTGGATCTAAACTAATGGATCAACTCTCTTGCATGTATCCACGCCAAATCTGAGATGCCCATTTTAAATTGTTGAATCTAAGTTAATTTATTGTGAATTCCAGTCTATTGTGGTCTGGTTTATTTCAGATAAGGTTTGAAGTGATGTGGAACATGTTACACAACTGACCGAACAATAATGTGTGATGCACTGTAATATTACATTTCAGTTCTGCCAAACTAATACTTTAAGAGGTTTCAAAAAGAGTGCCTCTGCATGGTTGGACAAGCAAAGCAGAAATATTTGGATACTGAAATTTATGAAATCTGTAAAATTGTTTCAAATGGGAATTAATACTTTTCAATATGAAAGAAGTATTGGAGGTTACTGCCTTTCTCCATTCTTACACGGGGGTGGGTGGAGCTAAGACTTATAAGTAAGAGGCAAACTAGGCAAAAATTGATTAAAATGAACAACAAACATTTATCAATGGGGATAAAATGGTGCTAAAGAGCAGTTAAAATCACTATGGAATCAGAGCTCCTCTCAAGTTTACAAAATGCACAAGAATGGGGAAATAGATAAATTTTAGCAGTACAAAGTCTTCTTATTTATGTTGAAAGCCAAATAACTTTATTCTTATCTTGCTTAAGACAGAACCATCTAGAAAAGACCTTGTTCATTTAGCTGTCTTTTTGCATACTGTTGTTGTTTGATGCATGAATTTCTGAGGATTATACACTATTGTTGTACTTTCTTATCAATTTGAAATTATTGAATCATCAAAAGTGAAAAGAATTGAAGATATGAAATGCACAGATATTAATTGGTCAAACAGTCAAAAAAATTGAAAGGAAAAAAAAAAAGAAAGATTGAAGAATTCTTTGAAAAAAAAAAAATCGAATTTACTAAGTTCTAAAGATAGAATATCTTCCATAAGTCATTTTTTTCTTGTTTGAATTTTCTTCTTTTAGTGATGAGTAGAGAACAGAGGGTGGTTTAGGTGTAAGGGTAAAGTTACTCCACATGGAAACCTCTCTACAAAAAAAGTAGGTGGAAGACTGTGCACGTCAACCTTTCACAAAGCCCACACATGTGGGACGCTTCATGTGCTGGGTTGCTCTTTTTAAGAGGATGGCTTTGGTGTTGTAGTAAAGTTACTCCAGTTGTGATTTTGATATCATGAGATTTGAGTCACAGAAATAGCCTCTCTATAAAAAAGTAGGGTGAAGGCTGTATACAGCAGCCCTCCAAGAGTTCACATATGTAGGATGCTTCGTGCACCTTTTAGTGATGAGGGGAAAAAAAAAAAGAAAGATTGAAGAATTCTTTGAAAAAAAAATCAAATTTACTAAGTTGTAAAGATAGAATATCTTCTATATGTCCTTTTTTTCTTGTTTGAATTTTCTTCTTTTAGTGATGAGTAGAGAACAAAGGGTGGTTTAGGTGTAACAGTAAAGCTACTCCACATGGAAACCTCTCTACAAAAAAGTAGGGGGGAAGGCTGTGTACGTCAACCTTTCACGAAGCCCACTCATGTGGGATCTTCATGTGCTGGGTTGCTCTTTTTAAGAGGATGGCTTTAGTGTAGTAGTAAAGTTACTCCACTTGTGATTTTGATATCATGAGATTTGAGTCACAGAAACAGCCTCTCTATAAAAAAGTAGGGCAAAGGCTGCATACATCAGCCCTCCAAGAGTCCACATTTGTAGGATGCTTCGTGCACCTTTTGGTGATGAGTAAAGAACCTCGGGTAATGATATTCAGACATGGTACAATGAAGCGTATAAAAAATTCTGGAACATAGACAAGCTCGACATTTGGAAACACATCCACACCTGATACTCATATTAAAAACCAAGTAACATAAATCATTTATTATGTATTTTGTGGTTTCTCTTTTCTTTTCTTTTTCTGACCAGCATAATATATTAATAACAGATAGTAGTCAATATTTAGTGGGAGGTTAGAGTGATCTGATGTCAAAGGGGGGAATCCTCCCTTTCACAGTTGTAGCTCTCTTTCTCCTATCCTATGCAGAAATTTACCCTAGGACAGTTTTGATTCTAGGAAACTTGTCTGCTTGTTATTTTTGAGTACCAATATCAACTTGTCTAGTGATTTCCCAGCAACTCTTTCTTTCTACAGATGTACTTTGCCATTTTGTCCAGAATGTTCTTTTATAAGCTGCACTATAATATGATACAGAGGGGAAAGTAAGGCCATCTGAATGCTTCTTCTTTCTTTCTCTCTGTCTCCCCCTAATGATACATGTATTCATTTTACATTTAATGTGCATCTTCCTATAGCTTATTTCAAACACATTGACACCATTTTTGCAGTCTAGAAAAATTAAAGCCAGAGAAGGAGTTGCAAAGAGCCACATCCGAAATTCTTCGACGAAAATTGAAAATAAGAGATTTATTTCAATGTGTAGATTCACTATGTGCTGAAGGGAGGCTCCCAGAATCATTATTTGATTCTGAAGGACAAATTAGCAGTGAGGATGTAGGAGATTATTATTTATTATTATTTTATTTAATTCATGTTTTCTTGTTAACAGAATCTTATTTACACTCATCATTTGAATTTTTTGTTTTTAGTAATTGTCTGTTGGAAATATCAAGTCTTAACAAGAAATTTTTTTTATGGCAGATATTCTGTGCAAAATGTGGGTCTAAAGACATGACTGCTGATAATGATATCATACTTTGCGATGGTGCCTGTGACAGAGGGTTCCATCAGTTTTGTCTAATACCGCCATTGTTAAAAGAAGAAAGTAAATCCTTTTTGCCTGCCCGATTGCAAGAAATTGGATGATAAATTGGATGTCATTACGTATCTACTTTCTCAGTTGCTTTCTTGACCCTTTTTTTTTCTTTTATTTCTTTTCCTCTTGTTTGCATGTAGTTCCTCCTGATGACGAGGGTTGGTTATGCCCTGGATGTGACTGCAAAGTTGATTGCATTGAGTTGCTTAATGACTCTCAAGGAACGAATATTTCAATCAGTGATAGATGGGAGGTAAATGGCCTAATCTCCAGCCTTGTTTTTTGGTTACAAGTTCATTGATTGTATTATTCATGTCATACTTGTATCTCATATACAGAAGGTTTTCCCTGAGGCTGCAGCGGTTGGACAAAACCCAGATCCCAACTTTGGACTTCCTTCAGATGATTCTGATGATAATGATTATGACCCTAACGGACCAGAAATTGATGAGAAGAGTCAGGGAGATGAATCAAGTGACGATGAATCTGACTATACTTCTGCATCTGATGAATTGGAGGCTTCACCTAGTGATGAGCAGCAGTTGGAGCTTTCTTCTGATGATTCAGAGGATGATGACTATGATCCTGATGGTCTAGATCATGATGAGAATGTGAATGAGGAAAGTTCAAGCTCTGATTTTACATCTGATTCTGAGGATCTAACTGGTACTCTTGATGATAATCATTTGTCTGGAGAAGATGAACACCATATGTCTATTGGACTCCATGGAGATTCTAAACACAGGGGAAATGGGAAGCAATCTATACACAGTGAATTGTCAATCTTAGATCCAAATTCAAGACAAGATGGGTCTGGTCCTATATCTGGGAAAAGAGATGTTGAGAGATTAGACTACAAAAAACTGTATGATGTGAGTTCCCTCTCATCTTATTTTTTTCTCAAGGTTCTCTGCTCCAGTCATACGTGCCGGCTTATTTTTCTTATTCAATATTTAACTATTTCAAGATGCACAATTTATTATTACAAGATTCTGATCTTCTGTTTAAAATGGTGTTCATTTCCTTACTGTTGAGAAGTGAGGTAAAGTAGTTCTTTCTGCATAAATGAGTTATTTGTTATTAGAATATCATTTTTTTTACTCTATGTAACATGATCGTGTGGAACATGATTTTTGGCTGCAAATGGAAATGCAGACAAGTCAATTTAGTTCGTGGAAATATTTCAGCATTTTGTACATGCTTACATGTTGAATAGCGTTCTACCATGCAGGACAAATGTCTGTCCTCAGTCCCATTTTAGTAGTCCTTTATAAAGAAATGGGGATGAAGATTGTTGGTCAAAATTCTAGTGTATAAAAATAATATCTTGTGTCTGTGGCTGATGCAAAAGATGATAGTTTTGCTAAGCCTTTTCTGTTCAGGTTTGAAATTTTAAAAAATATATATATATATAGAAATATATTTCAGGTCAAAATTTTAGCAGCCTCCTTTTGCACTTGAAGAGAGATGTATTGCTTTTTGTGTAATACACTATTCCTATTGCAATGACTTTTTAATGCTAACATAACATGTTTTCGGACATTCTTTTTTGTGCGTTCTTATACTGTTGTTTTCTTCTGTCTTGTTAACTTGTATTATTTGTTTCCCTATCTGGGAAGGAAACATATGGAAACGCTTCATCTGACTCAAGCGACGATGAAGATTTCACTGATGATGTTGAACCAGAGAAGAGGAGGAAGGAAACATATGGAAGCGCTTCATCTGACTCGAGTGATGATGAAGATTTCACTGATGATGTTGAACCAAGGAAGAGGAGAAGTACAGAAGTTGCTCAAACATCAGTGAATGCAAATGCCTCTGTGACCAAGACTGCAAAGCACGACATAACTCCCAAAAGACGTCGTCGAATGTCTAACATTGCAAACACAAGCATATCATCAACTAAAGCACATGAGGGAGCCTCTCCATCTAGTTCCTCTGGAAAGCCGGTTAAGTCGTCGGTATATAGAAGACTTGGAGAAACTGTAACTCAGGTATTCGTTGTGATTAGTATCTTTATAGCTGCTGGTTTGTTTGATAATGTTATGTAAATAGTAGAATTTCCAGTAAAGAAAGAAGGAAATAAAGAAAGAATTTTGTTTGTCATGTCTGCACGTCTCTTCAAGAGAGGTAATCTTGTCTGCTAAATTACATTTCTTGTCCGTATTCAATAAGCCAGTTACTTTTGCTCAAAACAAATAAATAAAAACAAAAATCAAGTAATGATGGTCATGCTTTTCTTAAAGGCACTCTTTTTCTTTGAAAATCGATGGTTTATATATGAATTGATGACGTAGTTAATGCCCGTTTTAGCTTTTGGGCAACAGCGTTAAGTTCTATGATCTAATGGACTGGTTGTCAGAAAATATTGTTTCACATTTGATTCCTTCATTTGAATGTATGTTTCAGTACGATAAAATGTTCTAATGGACTTTCACTTGCTCTTAATTGCATCTACACGCTATATTAATTGTTGCCTTGAGAATTTTGACAGCGTCCTGCATGGTTATAGAACATAAAGATTGATGGCTATTTTGTTTTGCAGGGTCTCTACAAATCCTTCAAGGAAAATCAATATCCTGACCGAGCTAAAAAAGAAAGTCTTGCAAGAGAGCTAGGAATCACTTTCCAGCAGGTTATGCTTTAACTCGTCGCGAACTTAAAACGACCTTTTTTTTTCCTCTTCTTAAGTTTATTGAACACCATTTCCATGTCCTGTTTATCCAAAATTTTTAGCATTTTGCAGGTTAGTAAGTGGTTTGAGAATACTCGGTGGAGCTTCAACCATCCAACATCTACAGATGCAAGTACAGTCAGAAAAACTACAAAAGAGGATTCCCAGCTGCCTAAAACAAATACAGAACTATGCACACCAGAGCCCGAAACAATTTGCAGAAATACTACAAGCAATGGAGCTCAAAGTGAGGAATCACCCAAGGTTGATGATGCCACAGGTGGAAGCTACATTGGAAACACTAGAGACACTAAAATGGGTAGTCAGGAAAGCTGGAAACAAAAATCTAAAACCCCAGACTCTAGAAAGCGAAAGCATATATCAGATCACCAGACATTGGACCCATATTCAACAATCGGAGAAACGGAAAAGATCCCAGCTAATTTACCAAAATCTCAAGAAAAACAAGCAGGTAGCCGGATAACGAGAAGTAAAACTGTTGCTTGAGGATTTTATTTTCAGCGTGTGTATATATATACACACATACACACACACGCGCGCTCTCATAGGAGAACTAGAGACCAATTTACACAGCTGGAGATGATCTGCCGGCCTCATTCTGAGGAATAACTCCACCACCCACCCCCTAGGAAAATAATGCTAATGCTGTTATTGTTGTCTGTAATTTGATAGTGCTCCATTTTGCCTCCAGTGAGTTGCATCTTTTGAATCCAGCTCTTGACAAGAATGCTAAACAAAATCGTTTGAGCAGTCCGTCATCCTGCCAATCATTTGAAATTTTTAACCTTTCGCTGCCTTTTTTCTCCTCTGGACAGTTTTAACATGTAAGTTTGTCATTTACGTTAGAGAAATTGAAGGTTCATATATGGGAGTGTACTTTAAATGGCTTAATTATATAAAGTTTTTTTGGTGAAAAACTGTGTGGTACTTTTCAACTTATTTTGATATATTAAATACTTCAACTTACGAAATTAAATCTGTAAAATTTTTTATTTAATCTGAATGTTGTAATTTATAAAATTAGATCCATTAAATATTTACTAGATAGTTGAGTATGTAAAAAAGTATTATTTCAAAAGTTGTATTAGCTACATATCAAATTAGGCCAAAAATCTTGAAAATTATTATTCTCAGTGTAAGTGTAAGGAGGTTTGAGATTATTAGGTTGCAACAATATTTTTAAGATTAATCTTAAAGTTTAAGATGCGGCAACAACTTTTTATTAAATTCAGAAATTAAATTATGTATTTGAACTATTTTTAATGTATATATATTTTTTTTTTTTTCTAGAAAAAAAAAATGTGGGAGTTTTGAATCGGGTAAGCTATTATTATCTCCTGGGTTTTACCAAATATATTAATCCATCATTGATTTCACCCTCAATAATTGGGAGGAAAGATGAGAAAATGCCTTGCAAAATTTTCCTCCACAGCAACTAATTTGGAGTTCTGTTGGATTCGAGTTGGTGTGTAAACTGGCAAATTTCTATTGAACTTGAGCTTAGTCATCATTTGCTTATGGTCAACTTACATAATATGTTTTGAATTATTAACAGATACGAATTTAAATCGAATAGCAGAGCAGATATTTTATTTATGATTTTTTTTTTTTCTCTTTAAAACTAAGGCAATTGTTTAGTCAATGGACCAACATTGAGTGCAAAAGCTGTGTTAAAGAAGTTAATTAGTATTCACTAAGGTCCATCACAACTTGAATGGTCAACCATAAACAAGCATAAACAGAGCTTTGACCATAAAATATTATTTAGTATTGTAAGAGTAAGACCTGACTGGAGTGAAATTTTGAAGGCAGGAAACTAGCACATGAGCACATGTGACAGAGTTTAGATGGAATTGTCACTGTTACAAGAAAATTTGCAAACAAGCAAGGCAATAGATTGTGCTGCAAAGTTTATTGTCTAATTCTTGTTTTTATAAACTAGACTACAAATCATAAACTGGAAAAAATGATTATACACATGTAGAAACTATAATATGCTGGACGCAAAGTAATGTTCTTAAAATGATTTGAGAAGCTACTCACTAAAGCCAAAGAATTAAAAACCAAGAATGGCAAGTAGCAGTACCTATGCCGAAGTATGGAATCGCCTAACTCCAAACTTCAACCAGAAGTTGACTTGGAAGAGTCGCAAGAAGAAAAGATTTAACTGCATGATTCCCTTGAAGAAACAAACAGTATTCAAACTTCAAAGTGATCCTGTTCAATGGTCTTGTGAATCATTATTTGTAAGTGGCCTCAAAGTATTGCACTGGTATTTCTAAGGAAGAAGACAGTTTTGCCGCACACTTGAACTGTTCTCAGAAACAGAAAACAAAAAAAAAAAACAAACAAACAAACAAACAAAGAAAATGTATCATATATTTGTAAAGAAGTTGCAACCTCATGACCTAAATCTAATGAAATAATGCTGCAAAAATCAAGTCATGAGATCATCTAAACTGTTGAAATGTGTCTCAAATTCTTTCTCAGGTTATGACTGTGCAAGAACAAGGTCGTGCTGTTCTATTCTGCTTTTCGTATTAGTTTTTCCATGACTACATTAAGTTCTTATGCTTCCTTGGTACACCAGCAAGATGCAAAAATTGAGAGGATTACAGACTAGAATACCTTGTGCTTTTTGTATTTCTCTCTTATAGCTTTCAAAGTGCGCCCTTTTCTATTTAATTGCAGGTCATGAATGGCAAGGACGCATTCTTTCAAGTCAGATGGTCTGTAACCTGAACAACGTTGCAATGATGCACTCTGCCAAACATGCAAAATAATTACATATAGAAAACAATTCCAAAATGATGAAGCAGTTTTAAACGACTTCTATTTTTCTTTCATTTGCCATCCAAATATCTGCAATTTGTTAACTCATGATTGTTAAAAACAATCTATACCTCTTCTAGCCATTGAAAATAATTAATCTTTCCCTGCCAACTTCACTGATATGCATATACACACACCTATAATCAATTTATGAAAATTTACAATCCACTATGGCTTTCTATACTGCCAAGTGCCAACACTTTCTCATCATCTTTGAGATCAAACTCTCCTAATATGGGAGGTTTTTTATGTTCGCACAGCATACAATTAAAAATCTAAAGCATGATTGAAGTCCTTTTACATTTGGATGTAAATTATAATGGAGTGAATTCATTACCCAAGGATGTGATTCTGGTTGAATTGTGAATCTTGAAAGGAAAACAGCCGATGCAGCTATTACTGATGGTAGGAAGTGAACACACTGATAATTTGACAAACTTAGTTCCGCAAGATAACTACTCAAGAACTCAAACTGCAAGTCTGGAGACTGAAAATACATGCAACATGGAGTTAACAGAATGAGAAAAAAGAAAGGTGAATATAGGTATGAGAAATGGGAAGGAGAAATAATTTAATTGGCTTACTTTGCAATTCCCTTGAGCAGCTTTTGTAAAGATCCTGAAAATCCAACATTGAAATTTGGTGTTAGCTGCATCAAGTATCATATAGTAATAACAGATGAGGAAGAAGGCTTTAAATGCAAAAACCTGCTAATGATTTTTTAGTAACCTTGCCTGAGAAAAGTTTTTGCAGTGGGAGTGCTCATTTCGTAGTTCAATAATTTAAGCACATATTTCTCCATATTGACTACCTACATGTTCACTCCAATCTATCACTTACCAAAGAGTATAAAGTGAAATTGACCATAAAATAAAAGCTTATAAATCAATTAAGATCAAGAATCCCAACAACAAAAATTGCAATTTTACTAAGAAATTCCTAAAACACAGAAAACCTAATTCAAATTGAACTAAATCATAACAACCAACCTACTTAAGGAGCTATACGGACCTCTTCATTGGTGTAGGTGACGTCTGTTATATAGCAAAAATCTTCAACATGCGGAGGACTAATCTCTTCATATTTCCTGTTGAATCACACTAGCCAGTAATTACAGTCTCAAAATGGAATAAAGATGAAAAGTAACCAAAGCAAAAACTAAAGGGTGTTAATCAATTTACGAGGCAATAAGCATGCAAGAAACTCCAAGGAGCTGTAATTGGTTCCTGCTCAAAGCTTGCAAAGAGAGGAATCTGTCAATATAAGATATAGTAAGATAAAGGGTGTCTGAGACAAGCTTGTACTCTTCAGCGACCTCCACCAACCAGTCCACCAGTATTTCTCTCATTTTTTCTGATATATCATTCTGCACCTCAGTCATGTAACTTGAGAAGCATCTTCTTCTGTCTTCCATCTATATGATCAACAATCATCTTCAGTCCATGGATAATTAATTTGCAGGTTCGAGCTTAACAATTTTCATCATTTGAGATTGAAATGCTCCAAACTTATAACAGCAATAATAATTCAACCATTATTTCATCCATTTAAAAAAAAAATCATCATACATGTGCTAATATATCAATGTACTACATTCAGAAGCAAACTATAGCAGGGTAAAAGTCAACTTCACAAAAGCAAAAAATACAAACCACCCAATCTGCTTAATTCATGATAAGCAAGTCATAGAATAAAAATTGATGAAACAAACTGGAATCCTACAACCCAATCAAAAGCAAATTCCTATTTCTCAGCCAATTTCATGTATATCTCCCATTTGAAAAATTAACAAAGAATAGAAGAGGTTAACTGAAAAAATTATACCTCCAAAGAACGAAGATACCCGTATAGCGAAGATGAGTAATTGCATTTCGTCAACTCCAACTCCCGAGTCGATCCACTACTCGGCGAGTTCTCTACGTCCAAATTATGAGTTGACCTAGTAGCCGATGAGTTCTCTTGATCTTTCTTATTCGTCTTCTTTACTGGGTTTTGTTTAGGTTTCTCGTGATCTAAGTTCCAAGTTGACTCGTTGATAAAATTAATGGAGTTATTGAGTTCATCCAATGGAACTCGTTTCTTAGAGAGTTGGAGGGACTGAGTAGCCAGAGTCAGAGACGGTCGTTTCTTGGATGATGAGCGCGTGAAGAGCGCGCGATTGTCATTCTCGCCCATCTTTGGTTTCTGTTGGAACTGATGGTTTTGGTATTGAGGTGAAGCAGAGAAGCAGACAAAAGGGTTAGAAAGATATATACAGAGAAAGAGAGGAGGGAGGAGGATGCCGCCATTTTCAGTATTTGAAAAGTGCTTGTTACCGCCTTTTGGATGAGCGAGAAACAGTTTTCACGGATCATTGGAGTCTTTGGTTTTATCTACAAAAATAATAAAATTGTACAATTAATTAAACTTAATTACAATTTTTATAGTGTATATATATTTTTTTTACTTTTAAATTTTTTGTATCCAATTTAATTTATAGGTAAAGTAATTATGCAGATTTTTCGCGTTAACATCCATTAATATAGAAATTATTCTTTACCATTAAATTTAATTATTTAATAATTCTCTATCAGATTAAAAGATGAATAAAAATACATATGTCAATAACTTGTTGAAACTTGGGCAAAGATAAAACATCTCAGCCATTTATATTCACAATATCCTACCTAGTAGAAACGCTTATTAACTATCAAGTATTACAAGAAAGTCATACAAGAGAAATGTCAATGGTCATTACTTCAATGAATACTATCCCACCAGTTGAGAAATGAAGGATCGTCAATAATGAATGCAGTGGGGCTAATCCCACAGCCCTATTAAGAAATATCATATGTAGTAAGCATGCAGCAATTATAGGCAAGTGAGATAGTTGATTCCATAGAAAGCATGAATAGAGTAAATAGGCCTATTAGTTATCCGTTTCTTTCATAAATATGTAAAGATCAATTCGCAGCTTTAAATATATAAATCCCAAAAAAATAAAAAAAAGAGAGTCATTCGAGGTTCGTATCTTGAAACTGGTACTAAGTCCACTGACACTATGAAATAGTAGAGGAGAATGTCCTATGACTCTTTATCCAAGCTTCTACCTCAAAGGAAGTATTAGTTCAAACAAAGACAAGCAGGTGAGATAGATAACATACTTGTGGAGAAGAGATAGATAGAACACATGAATCTTAATCGATGAGAAAATGAGATTATTGATGTATGAGCCAGGGGAGTTGCCTCAATTCGAAAAATATATCTAGAAAAAGCTTATAGCGATGATGAGGAACCAGTCACAAATGTCCCTTGAGGGAACTTGGTAGAAAAGAGGGATGTAAATATTAGCAAAAGAACTTACTTAAGAAGCCGGTGCATTAGCAAAGGCACTGGCCAAGGAGTTAGCAAACCAAGAAGTGTAACCTGTCATCGAAAAATTAAAAGGAGGAATTAGTTTTTTTTCCTTAGTCAGAGTAGAAAATTTATTTTTATTGTAGCCAAAATTTGAAAAAATATTGTCAGTGGAATTGGTATCACAAAATTTGATTCCTCTGGAATAATCTTTTATTGGTTTTATAGCTATGATTCTTCAGAAATTAATCAGAGATAGAGCACATGAGCTAAACATTTAATTTTCATCTCTTAAATTCACTGCCATTGAAAAAAAATACTCACTTTTCTATTTTTATATATAAAAAATATATATTATTTTTAAGAATATATATATTAGTTACTATATATATTATTAAAAAAAGAGAGAAGTGTGGTATGCAGTGCAATGGTGGCCAAAGATGACCAGCAAACAATGGCCTGTTAAAGTTTAAGAGAAACTTGAACAAAGAACTTTAAACAACTGGAATTCTTATTTGCTACCATTAAACGGTTCAGACTTGGCTATATATAGCCTTACAATAAAGTCAAAACAAAAATGTAAATAGCAAAAATAAATAAATCCATAAGACCAGGACTCTTCTAAGGAATAAGACTTCCCTAAAAAATAGATCTTTATTCAACAGAATTCAAAAACTAATCAACTCCTAACATACCCTCCCTTAAACTTATTCTTGGCTAAAAAGAATTAGTTTAAATCTGAAATATCACAGACGCCAAGCTTCCTTCGTAATTTCTGGAAGGCTTCCAACTTGAGAGGCTTTGTAAACAGATCAGCAAGCTGATCGTGAGTGCCACAAAATAATAAGTTTACTGTTCCTTCTTTGGTAAGATCTCTAAGGAAATGAAACCTTACCCTGATATGCTTTGAACGCCCATGTAGAACTGAATTTTTTGACAGTTTTATGGTTGAAGTATTATCACACATAATTTTCGTTCCTTCCTTTTGTGAATGCCCAATCTCACTGAGTATTTGTCTCATCCAAATGGCTTGACATGCACACACAGCTGCAGCTACGAACTCTGCTTCTATTGTCGACAAAGTGACTATGGGTTATTTTCTAGATGACCAGGCTACTGCTCCTCCATTCATCATAAACACGTAACTTGAAGTGCTTTTGCTGTCCTCCATGTCACCAGCATAATCACTGTCAGTAAATCCAATTAATTTACCATCTCCGCCCCTTTTATAGAAAACCCCATAACCAGTTGTGCCTTTTAAGTACCGTAAAACCTTTTTTACTGCTGCAATGTGTAATTGTGTTGGACAAGCCATGAAACGGCTAATTAAACTCACCAGAAACATTAAATCAGGTCGTGTGGCAATAAGATACATCAGACTTCGCACAATCTGTTTGTACAAAGTCTTATTTGCTTTGACACCATCTTTATCTTTGTCGATTTTCTGTCCAGGAACAATTGGATTACTTACAATGTTGAAGTTTTCTACCTCAAAACGCTTCAAAACCTCAGCTGCATACTTCCTTTGACTGATAAAAATTTCATTTGAGCATTGTAAAACTTCAATACCCAGGAAAAATCTCATTTAACCAAGATCAGTCATCTCAAATTCACTATTCATGAAACTTTTAAATTCTCCCAACATTAATTCATCATTACTGGTAAACAATAGATCATCAACATACACACTTACAATCAGAATTTTACCTCCCCTTCTTTTGACGAAAAATGTTTGTTCACTGGAACTGCTTTGGAATCCCTCCTTGATAAAATAAGCTTCAATTCGACTGAACCACGCTCGGGGTGCCTGTTTTAACCCGTAGAGCGCTTTATTCAGTTTGTATACCAATTGCTCACTCCCTTTCTTGACTTAGCCTTTCGGTTGTTCTACAAGGACATCTTCTTTCAATTCCCTATGCAAAAAGGCTGATTTAACATCCAATTGATAAAGCATCCAACCATTTTGAGCCGCAAGTGCAATACTCATCCTTACAGTGTCCATTCTAGCCACAGGAGCAAAGACCTCAGTGTAATCAACGCCATGTTTCTGAGTATAGCCACTTACGACTAACCTTGCTTTGTGTTTGTCTACCTCACCAAGCTCGTTTAACTTGGTTTTGTAGATCCATTTTACTCCTATTTCCTTTGCACCAGCTGGTAGGTCGACTAGATGCCATGTCTGGTTCTTTTCGATAGAGTAGATCTCCTCATCCATAGCCAATCTCCATTTTAAGCTCTTTACAGCATCCTCATAGCTTATTGGATCTG
>CANUEP010094275.1:0-10690 GCA_947857235.1 Jatropha podagrica
ATCCTCGTAATTTTTCGGACGTTTCAAGTACCATATTGGCATACTTTCGATGAACTTCCAAAATGGCCTTTGGTCCGGCCGGGCTGTTTGCAGCCCGGGAAAATAGGCTTTTTGAGCCTGAAAAATTGGGTATTCACAATGGTATTCACATGGGAACAAAGGTATATGTACAATATTGCATATCCCATACTATGGGATGACTAATTATATGGAATAGTGGGTATATATGACATGGGGTAGAGTTACCATCATATATATGTAATATATGGATATCTAATCTATACTGAATGACAATGGATTCATATTATTAGGTGGCCATACCCTATGATGTAATGACACTCATGGCCTACGTGATATACATGTTTGGCCAAACTGTTGATTCTGTCACCCTGTGTCATACCAATGGGCATATATATGGTTGGAATGAATTTGATATCACCATATATGTCTCACTCCTGTACTAACGTACCACGTGATTAAGGAATCTAACCTTGCTGATTCAATGAGCATTATATATATCACCAACCCACACATATATGGTGGACATTATATGCCACTACACATATACTAATCAAAATGGTGATATCAAATTGAATCAAATTCATGGACATCATATTGATATATTATGTGTCAGTGTAGAGTTTATGGTGATCCAATGACATATTATTGGGGTATATACTATAATGGGTATGACACAGGTATCATAGCATGGATATATCCCTAATCATATAGGTTACCCAACTATGATGTCAAGTCATAATATGATGGTATAGTTTATCCCCCATGTGGATATGATGTGGTTAGTAATATAGTGTAATATGACCTAGGATATGGCATACCCCATGGTACACCTAAGCTATCACCCTGTAGTATATGGATATCCATTATATGCAATGACATATATCATATTATCATTACCATAGTATAGGTGTACATACAGATTACTCCATATAATGTCTAGGTATTAACAGCCATGTGAATATAATGTAACCACACTCCTATACCATGTCCATATAACCCCCACATCATATATGGTATATGGTATGACATGGGGTATAGCATAATATATCATGTTGATTCCCGTACTAGTCAATAGTCATAAATACCTGTCTATTATGTACATTGTAGTATCATATATCCATTATATTAATCATATTATATGTGGCCATAATCATAGGTTATGTATGATGTCATTAGCCATTATGTCCACAATGTATTGATATACATACCCATAAATAGTCATTGGATATATTATGGTACCCCTATCCATATCCTATACATGTATTAGTCCTACAATATGGTATGGTATGATATAATGTATATCATGGTGGAAATCATAACATAATATACTACATATGGTCATTCATAGTCTTGGTATATATTGTAACACCCGCCGCCCAATCCTGAAGAACCAGACGACAGATGTCACATTCGGTGCCGGAGCACCGACTTGTTATACTTGATAAACCCGAAATATACATTAGAAGTGGCTTAGTTTCCATAAGGCGGTAAGTAATATTTTGATAAAAATTGTTTTTTTGATAAATAAAAACATAGGGAAATTCCTACAAAAAAAATCGCAAGAATTTCCCCTCAAAATCGACTTGCCACACAAAGAAAACAAAGCACTTCCAATGTTCAATCCTCCAAACCTCAACTCCAAATTATTATACCAAGTCGCTCAGCACTTCTAAAAATATAATATCAAGTCATCTTATTATATAACTAACCATTCAAGAAAATATATACCATCGTTCATACACCATTCATGAAATCAAATAATAATACTTAATCGGCCACCGATTTCATTAGTTATAATTACAATATTTACAACCTCAAAATTCATTATAATAAATTCATACATGCCATTGTTCACCTAATAAACATATCCTATCCAAAATTAATACTTCTACTCTGATGCTACCTCTCCGGTCTTCACGTAGCACCCATAGCTCACAACTTGCACGTGATAAAAATTAATGCGTTGAGTGGAAGACTTAGTGGTGCTAAATAACCAATAATTTAAAATATCCAAAGAACACCAAATAAATAATTTCAAACAATACATTTTTTTAAACACCGAAATCGTTTTAATCAAATCTAAATATTTGAAAGATCACAAGAAATTCACACTTAAAAATTTATACCAACTCAAAATAAATAAGAAAATATTGTAAATGCCATTATGTTTTTCGGTTTCAATATAATAAATTAAAATTCCCATTTTCATTTTATCTAAAGCTCATATCGATACCGAAAGAATATAAGTAGAATCGATCGTGGTCTGTGAAAGCGCCACCCACCAATCACATAATCGTGGCCTGTGAAAGCGCCACCCACCAATTACACAATCATGACTTGAGGCCACCGTGGCCTATGCAAGCACCACAATAATAAGCGCGTCCGCCTATTTACAAAACCACCATATTCCCTTTTTTCTCACACTTAACCATAAAATTCATTTGATAATTTCAAAACCTTCTTTAAGTCATGGAAATTGCTAAAACATTACAATTGAAATTTGAGCTTTACACCATCCTCAAACTACTTATTAACAAACTCATTTAGGTTGAAATCAAAAGAACATAAAGGCCCTTCACCTTACCAAGGTTCGGCCATTCTTCAAAATCAAAGGGAAATTAGTTTCTCTTCAAAATAACCACACTCATTTAAAGGAAATCCATTTCAAAACTCATTTACAATCAAAGGAAATCAAAAGCAAGAACAAAAATCAAAACCCTTCCTCTGAGGAGGGTTCGACCAAAAGAAGGGGAAAGGGAAGGAAGTGCTCTTCTTCTCTTCCAAGCATTCCATTATGCTTATTAAGCATGAATAATCACATTAAAACAATCACAATACATTTCCCCAACTCAATTCACACAATTTCTCAAAAATTGTTCAAAACCTAAATATTGAAAACTTAAAGAATTTGAAAGAGAATTGAAAGTATTATTGCACTAACCTTAAAAAGAAGCTTAAATAAGCTTAGAACCTCTACTCTTTGGCCTTCTCCTTGCCTTTGGAGGAGGGTTCTCCAACTTCTTCAAAGTAGAAGAAATATCTATTAGAATAAAAAATTAACAAAGAAAATGAATGGATCATGATTTAATGCATTAATCCCATGCCTAAACCTTGAATTCTACTTATTAAATCATAAAACTCAAAAACAATAACTTACCTACTACTTAGGAACTCCAAATTCCAAGCTTAGGAACTCCAAATCATCAATTATCCAAGGCTTAATTAGGTGATTTTTTGTAGTTTAGAAATAACAAATTCAAGAAAATGGACGAGGAAGAAAGGGAAGAGAGTGGCGTGGAGGATGAGAGGAAGAAGAAGAAGATGAAGATGAAGTTGTTGCTTGGTGAGTGGTAGATTTTAGGTGGAAAAGTCAAACTTGACTTCTTAATTTATGCTAAATCAAAGGCTATGATAGAGTCCTCAGTAATCTCATTCAATGTCTCTAAATATTCCTCAAATAATTCTCTTCTAAATATTATTTAACTCCACAAATTAATTAAATTAACTCCACAAAAAATAATTCCTCAATTATTCCTTAATATACTATACTAAAAATCATTATTCATTAAATGCCTTAATTCACCAAAAATATTCATGAAATATTTTCTACTCATGCAAATCATGCAAACATGCTCCAAAAATATTAAATAAAATATTACACACAGTAATTTTTTCGGATCGAAATAATACCAAGTTTTCGACTGATGGTACTATTCACAGTTTGTTACATAGCCATTCATTTGTCATAAAATGAAGAAGCCAAGTTTGACTTTTCAACTTAAAAGTTACCACTCACCAACACCACACATTCTTCTTCTTCTTCTTCTTCTTCTCTACGCCATTTTCTCTCTCTTCCCTTCTCCATTTTCTCTTATTTCTTTACCTCTAAACTACCTTAAATTGATGAATTAAACCAAAGTTGAGGATTAAACTTACAGAATTAAGTAAGAGAAGTTGTATTTGGGGACTTGAGTCAAGGAATTTGGAGAGAAGCTACTAATAAAGTACGTTGTGATTTTTTATTCTAAGGATTTAATTAAGGAATTCATAGTATTTATATGTTAGATTATGCTTTAAATCATGCTCCATTTCCATCTTAAATCATTTCTTGATTTTAATGGGTATTTTTGCTACTTTGAAGAGGTTGGAGAACCATCCTTCGAACGCAAAGAGAAAGCTAAAGAATAGAGCTTTCTAAGCTTATTTAAGCTTGCCTTTAATGTTAGTGCACTAATAATTCTTTTCCCCTTTCATTTTCTTTAAGTTTTCAATTTTTAGGGTTTTTGAATGAAATTTTGAGAATTGTGTGAATTGTATTCAAGAATGAGTATTTGAATGTTTTAACTTGATTTCCTATGATTCTTAAGCATTTTAGAATGTTTGAAAGGGAAGGGAAACACTTCCTTCCCCTTTAACCAAGAATGGCCGAACCTCTTTATGAGGAAGAGCCCTTGGTTTTTTTCCATGCTTTTGTGTTCTTGAATGGTTTTCCTTAAGATTAATGTGGTTGTTTTGAAAAGAAACATTTTCCCTTTTGATTTGGAAGAGTGGTCGAACCTTTGGTAGGTGAAGGACACTATGTTTCCTTTGATTTCTAAGTTTGATTTCCACTTAAATGAGTTTGTTAATAAGTAAATTAATGATGGTTGAAACATCTTTCTTGTATTTCAATGTTTAAGAGTTTTGATAAAACTTAAAGAAGGTTTGAAAGTGAAAAAGATGAGTTTTAAGACTACATGTTTTTAAGTTATAGTTTTAATGTTTTGATTAAGTATTTTTGGCTTGAATTATGATGTTTTATGGAAGGGAATTCTTTCCCCTGTGATGACCTAAAGAGGCCGAACCACCCTAAGGTGGTAAGGCATGTTTTTGTCTTTTTAAACATTGACTTTTAAGTATTTTAAGTTATGTATGTATGCGTACTAAGAAGATATGATTTTGATTTGGAACATAAGAAAGCTTTGGTGATTATTTACAAGTTGTAAGTTAAGAAATTTTGAAATAATAAGTACTAAGTTATGAAGTGTTTTGCTAAGGACTTAGGTATAAAAATAAGGTTATTTGTAAAAGAATGGTTTTGTTTTGGGCTCTAGTATGCATGATTAAAATGTAGTAAGATGAGATTTATTCCGGTACATGAGCATGCTAGGCTTATCAGGCCTTATGAATAAGCGGACGCGCTTATTATTCTATGTGGCGCTTTGATAGGCCATTAGGGGCGCTTCCACAGGCCTCATTTATGATATGTGGTAGCGCTTTCACAGGCTACAATTCTGTTATTCAGTTATTGTGTTATTCTAAAATCGAATCTATTTATATTTCTTTTTGTGTATGTATGAGCCCTTAACTAAGAATGCAAATTTATTTTGTTATAAAGAAATCGGAGATTTATTTGTATTTATGAAATTTTTCTTATTTTTGTCGGATTATGGATTAATTTTTAAGAATGAACTTCTTTATGAATTTCAAAATATTTTAATTTAATTAGTACGTCCTTGGTATCCATTTTATATTTGATGTGAGTATTTTAAATTATATTTGAGATTTGTTGCTTTGGCAATCCTTCGCTATTTTATTAATAAATTATTTGGCATCACTGAGTTTTCACTCAAAGCGTCAATTTTTATCACGCGCAGGTTGAGAGCGGTAGATACTACTGGAAGACTGGAGCATTAGCATCAGAGAAGAAATTCTATTTTTGGGTAGGACACTGATTGAGATGTAATTTTGGCATGTACAAAATTATTGTTAAGTATTGAGATTATAAATATTGAATCTGTAAATTAATAAGAATTGTGATTAAGTAATAACATCTTATTATACTTATGGTGTATGATTATTGATAAAAAATTCTTGAAACGAATGATATAATGTCATGATAGAACCTTAGTGAATTGATGAGTATTTAGAAGTGCTCGTGATTTGTTGTTTTGAATTGGCGTATTAGGGATTTAGAGATATATATAAATATTGGAAGTGTATTTGTTTTCTTTGTGTGGCAAGTTGACTTTTTTAGAGGAAACTCTTGTGAATTTTTTGTAAGAATTTCCTTAAACCTTGTTTTGAAAAAAAAATATATTACTTGCCTCCTTATGAAAACCTAGCCACATCCAATATATGATCTAGAATTAATAAGTAAGATAAGATGATGCTCCAATATCGAATGTAGCATTCATCATCTAGTCCTCCGAGATTGGGTGGTGGGTGTTACATTTGGTGGCATCAGAGCATAGGTTTAAGCGATTCTACGATTTATGATTTGGTGTGAGAATTTATCTGATTGGAGTAATTACATAAGTAATTTAGGTTAAATACATTCCATATTAGTCTGTTTTGGGAACTTCTCTCTAATGTGGACCTGTTGGTCTTTGTAGGTATCGAGTTATGTCCAAGCATCTGTCTGATGCGGAGGTGGATAGTTATGCCTCATTAGAGGGTAGTATGCTTGAGGGTGGTATGCCAACTGGTGGTGCTGCTGCTGGTGCTTTGGGTTCTAATGCAGAGCGCACCTTAACTGTGGGGCAGGCTGCTGTGGGGCCTAATTAGGGTGATTTTGTTTAGCAGTTGGTTGTCACTTTGAGGCAAGTTGCGGGAGCTGTTCCGCAAACTCCAGTCTCACCAACCCCTGTTCTAGTCCATCACCATATTGAGAGACTGAGGAAGTTTGGTGCCATTGATTTTTTGGGTCAAAAGTATGATGTGCCTTCCAAGTATAGTTCTGGCTTCAAGCTACAGAGAGGGTTTTGGACCAAATGCAGTGTACTTCCTTGCTGAAGGAAGAGGCCTATTTATGGTGGGAGTCAATAATCAAGACAGCTAGAGCTGAGGATGTGACGTGGGATTTCTTTCTATCTGAATTTAGGGAGAAGTATGTGGGTGAGCTTTATACAGATTAGAAGATAGCAGAGTCCCTCGAGCTTAAGCAAGGTTAGATGACCATTTCCGAGTATGAGCGGGAATTCCTATGGTTGAGTAGGTATGCTTCTAAGTTAATCACTTCTGAGGCAGATAGGTGTAAGAGGTTCAGGAAGGGATTACTTGATGAGTACAAGATGCACTTGACATCCCAGCCTCACACCACATTAGCTTCATTGGTGAAGGTTGCTTTAGTGCTTGAGGTTATTTGAATAGAGAGACAAGCTAGAGGTCCGAGGACCCAACAGGACAGTCAGTATAAGAGATTTCAGAGTGCTACATCTAAACAAACTTCTAGGGTCCAGTCTAGTAGCAAGAGGTTTAGAGGTGGACCACAAATGGGATTCAAGCTAGGTCAAAGAATTGGTCGGGGTACATATACGAGATCAACCCCTCATGTTACGCTTGTTGTGAGTGCCGGAGGTGTCGCGTGGCTAGATTTACTAGCTTGCACCCAATGTGGCAAGAGACATGGTGGGGTGTGCTGGAGAGCTACAGGTGCATGTTTTAGATGTGGATCCAATGAGCATATGATTAGGGACTGCCCATTGATGACAACTGGTTCGATACGCCAGGTTAGGAGGCCAGCTACCTATGTTCAGAGAGGCAAGCGTGGAGGCCAAGGTGATGTATATGGTACTGGGAGTTAGAGGCTAGTTTTTGAGACAGTGGATACTCTGGAGGCTAGAGCACCGGTGAGGGCCTATGCTATTAGGACCAGGGAGGAGCAGGATGCTCCGGATGTCATCGTAGGTACTTTCTCCATCTTTGACACTTTTGTACTTGCTTTGATTTCTCTGAGCTCCCTGCCTTCATATATATGCATACATATTGGTAGACTGGGTAGTATGCATGTTGACACATTAGAGCACAGCATTGAGGTCACTAGTCCCTTGGGTCAGAGTGTTGTAGTTGACTGTGTGTTTAGAGATTGCCCTTTAGTCATTCATGGGCATATATACTTAAGAGATTTGATAGAGTTGCCTTTCTAAGAATATGATGTGATTTTGGGTATGGATTGGCTGCAATGGCATGGGGTCATTATTGATTGTACGTAAGAGGATTACACTTCAGACTTCGTCTGGAAAGGAGATTGTAGCTGTGGGGGAGAGGATGGATTACCTCTCTAATGTTATTTTAGCTAGTATTGCTAGGAGGATGATACAGCATGGCTGTGAGGCATTCCTAGCTTGTGTACTTGAGACTGAGCAAAGATCTCCTAGTGTCCACAAGATTCCGATGGTATGTGACTTCCCAAATGTGTTTCCTAAGGAATTGCATGGTTTACCTCCTATGAGAGAGGTTGAGTTTAGTATTGAGGTTATGCCGGGTATTGCACCGATATTATATCCATTGCTCTGTATCGGATGGCTCCTACTAAGTTGAGAGAGTTGAAGATCCAGATTCAAGAGTTGCTTGACAAGGGTTTTATTCGACCTAGTGTATCCCCTTGGGCGCTCTAGTATTGTTTGTGAAGAAAAAGGATGGCACTTTGAGATTGTGCATTGACTACAAGCAGCTTAATAAGGTGACAATGAAGAACTATTATCCATTGCCTCGGATAGATGATTTATTTGATCAGTTGAGAAGGGTCACTGTGTTCTCGAAGATTGACTTGAGGTCAGGATACCATCAATTGGTTGTTAAAGAATCGGATGTGCCTAAGACTACTTTTGGTGATGCCATTTGGGTTGACTAATGCTCCAGCGGTGTTTATGGATTTGATTAACTAGATCTTCCATCCTTACTTGGTTCAGTTCATGGTGGTATTTATTGATGATATTTTAGTGTACTCTCCGACCAGAGAGGGTCGTGATCACCACCTACGGATAATTCTGCAGACTTTGAAAGACTGAGAGTTGTATGCTAAGCTCAGTAAGTGCGAGTTTTTGTTGACTAAGATTGTTTTCATAGGACATGTCGTCTCTGTAGAGGGTATTCGATTATATCTGAAGAAGATTGAGGCAATGCTTGATTAGAAGCCATCTAAGAATGTTACAGAGATCTGTAGTTTCTAAGATTTGGCTAGATATTACATAAGGTTTGTCAAGGTGTTTTCCCTTATTGCAACCCCTTTAACTAGACACGCTAAACATCACGAGTCTTGTGAAATGATGATGTAGGTGATAGAATGGAAGATAATTTAGAAGGCAACCTTTCAATTTTTACCTATTTAGAATGCACAATGGGACAAGAAAAAAATTGCATTTGAATGAGCAAGAGATCTATGCAACTCCAATTTACATTTTGTTGAATTGTGTAGCATATTATATAAACTCAAACCTTCTAATAATTATGCCAATTACTCTATTGTATCCTAGATCCCCTTCTTCCGATTCAAATGGATACAGGCAGGGGGATCGAGGACTTTGCATGAGGGGAACGGGATCGAGGAATTTGAGGATGAGGTGGTCGTGCCAGATCACGTGACACTCATACAGTCATGCGACCTCCCTTGCCTTTATTGCCTCCTATCCCTCCTTTTACTTAGGAACATGTTTCTGATACTACAGCACCATATACACCAACCACTATAGCTCCATCATCATCAGCAGTGCCTCCACCTAGTAATATACAATTCACTATTGTGAAACCTTATACTTTTATATATTAGCATATTAACAATGACATTTTCTACTAATGCTTATTTTCTATAGTTAAGGGAGATGCTAGACTGAAGTTAAAGATTGCAAAAGGATGGTAAGTGACAACAAACACTTAATCTGATATTTTGCCCATTGTCATTGTAATTATAAAATATATTTATGCTGCTAACTAAAGAATAATTCTATTTTTCTATTCTGTTTGACAGCTTCCATCCATCATCTAATGCTTTTAAAGCCATTACGAGGATCTTCAAGCTTCATTTGGAGAAAGATGACTGGTCTTGGGGAGGTAAACCAGCAGAGGCCAAAAGTTCTATTAGGAAGAGTTTATGGTAAATATTTTTCTTCAACATGAAGTAAACTTAATAATTGCGAAATCTCGTATAAAAATATTTATGTTTATATTTATTACAAAAGGATTTCATATGGGAGTTAGATGCTACAGAGGCAATGTTTAAGAAAGCTTGGGAGACATAGTTAGCAAAGTTACTCAGACATCCTATACAAGATACGGAGTACATGAAAGAAGCAAAGGTGTGTTTCGGAAGAGGTTTGGGCTAATTCGTAGCAGGTATGGTCAAATCTTGAGTATGTGAGGAAGCGAGATATTATGTCTCATAATAGGCTTAGTGAGATGGGTGGTGAGGGAGCTAGTATGTCTTGGCACACCGACAATTCCATTTCAGCAATTGAGTTTATTGAGAAATTGGTAAGGAAAATCCACTTAGAGATTTTTATGTAGCTTCATTTTTTTTAGCTTGATTATTAAATGTTTTTGAAAGATTCGCATTTTATGAAATATAATGCAAGCCAAGAAGTTCAACTATCAACCTACCCGCATGAAGGTCTTCACATTTACACATACTGTCACGACCCGTTTCCATGAGCCGGACCGGCACTAGGACCTAGGTAAGCTTAAGGCCCCCGAGGCCCGTAGTAAGCCTAAAGTATCCCAAAATCCATTCCTATTATCATTTGACTGACGAAATAGTAAGCCCATATAATGGCATTATTCATATTATAATCAGAGTTAACAATTCTGATCCAGCCTTAATATTAAGGACTGTTCACATCTTGGGCCCATATCCATTTAATAAAAATATTTTCTCATGCAATATTTATTTGTCATAATATGATCAAACTATTCC